>JANHJO010000003.1:258884-272852 GCA_032468235.1 Pseudoxyrhopus heterurus
CTTTCCTTTCCTTTCCTTTCCTTTCCTTTCTTTTCCTTTCCTTTCCTTTCCTTTCCTTTCCTTTCCCTTCCTTCCTTTGTATCTTGCTCCTTTTGTTTCCTTTCCCCTTGGGTTCTGTTTCCTTCGTTGTTTCTTTTCTGCTTCCTTCCCTTCCTCCTTTCCTTTCCTTTCGCCTTCTCTTCCCTTACTCCTTTCATTTACTTTCTCCTTCTGTTCTTTTCCCTTCCTCCTGTCACTGATCCTTTTATTTCCTTTAGTTCTATTCTATTCCTTTCCTTGTTCCTCCTTTCCTTTCCTTTCATTTATTCGGCCGCATGGTCCCTGGTCACATCTCTGCTGCCGGCCTTCCCCGCTTGGCTCCCGGTCTCCCTGAGCTAAGTGATGGGCCATGTGGTGCCACGGGAGGCTGCCTGCCATGTCCCGCGCTGGGCAGCTTGTTGCCGCTGGGCAGGGCAAGGGCTGCGGTGTGATCCTGGACATAGGGCAAAGATCTTTGTGTGGGGGTAGTGCTGGCAATATCAGTGCGTCGCTGCTGAACAATCGTGGCCCCGGCGCCACCACCACCATTGTGTTCATTTAATAGCTGATTGGCCCCGAACTCACCTGCTTTGGCGAAGATCGTTGTGCTGCTGCCAAAGGAGGCGAGTTCAGGGCCAATCAGCTGTTGAATGAAGAGAATGGCGGCAGTGGCACCAGGGCCTTGATCGTTGCGCTGCTGCTGGTGCTGCTTCAGAGCCAAGATGGTTGTGGCACTGGCAAAGGAGGCAAAGCAGGCGTTTAGAGCGGTAATTAGCTGTTTGGGGAAAGATCGTTCCGGTGCTGGCTCCGTGTGGCAGAGCCCTGTGCACATGCGCAGTAGAGCTTGGCATCTGGAGAGCATGCAGTGGAGCTTGTCTGCACATGTCCAAATGTTGAGGGAAAGCAGGTGTTTAGTGGTGGCAATTAGCTGTTTGGGGAAAGATAGTTCCTTGCCCTCTGCACATGCACAGTAGAGCTTGGCAGTGAAATGTTGGTGGGGGTGCCCACTTCAGCACCCTTTTTTGAGGGCAAAAAAACCCCAACGGCATTCGTGACCCCCCCAGTGTTTGTCTCCAGAGTGCAAGGTATGTGCCTGGCAAGTTTGGGCCAGATTGGTGCAGGCATGGAAGAGCCTATTGAGGACATACCCACAAACATACATACCCACAATCTGTTTTATAAATATAAGATTACATTTTTCTTTTGTATTTGATTGTTGCTTCTGTGTTTTTCACCTTGCTGGTCATTCACTACAATTAAATAAATTTTAATTATATTCATTGGCAATATGCTCAAAACTAGCTACTGATATTCCTGCCTCACCAACGGTATGATTCAGGCAACTTGATTATTATCATTACACTCTGGAAAACAATTTTTGCTTTGCAACCGAGCAGCCCTGCTTCATTCCAATGCACTCCTAAATGAAAGGTAGCCAGATTTTTTTAAAAATTATTTGAATTGTTCCTGAACTCACTTTCTCCGCACCCATGAAAACTCATATCAATTTTAATATGAGTTATGCTTTAGTAGGTAAAAGGAGCCCTTTCTTTAGGGGACATGTATGATTGCCTTAGATGGCTCCAGAGAGCTCTTGCGTTTTTCAGGAAAATGGAACAGTGTTTCCATCATGGCTGTTTAATGAATAGGGATGACCTTCTCTAATAGATGCAGTGGACTCCCAGATGGAAGGGCAAGTAGACCAGTCATTTCAAGAACACTCTGCAATGCAGTTTCTCAGGCTATGAAATAAGCTCATCTTGAAAGTATTAATTGAATTGTCCTTCTGCACTATTTCCTTCTCAACAACATATTCCACTTTGAACCCAATTCAAGGCACCTAAAATAGAAATTCAAGGCAATTCAGCTGTAGTAGCATGAAAAAAGCAGGCTTTCACAGATAGTTTCACAATGTCTTACATTTAGCTGAGTGGCAGGAGATCTCTGCATTCATGCCATCCCTTATGTTGACCATACATGACCGCTTCTGCATATTTTATTTAAAATGTGAAAGTGAAACCAGAGATGTTACTCAAGAAACCTCTGGTCCAAATTCTGTCCCTCTCATGAACTCATTCTTCGGCCAAAATTCCCAGATTCAGTCCGCTCTTCAGTAATATGGAATGATAATATTGAGATAATTTACAGACTTTTTTTTCCTTAAAAATTATACCAATATCAGCATGTAGAGTGCTTAGAAATATATAATTGGTCCACAATTGTTTGGTATTATTTTGACTAGGAAGACTGAGAAATGCACTCAATAAAGACCATGCTGTGCAGAGTAGCACAAACAAAAGAAAATCCTTCCCTTGTAGGAAACAACATTTTAGATTTAGACATGGGTAGCTAAATTAGAAAAGAGAGAACAACACAAGAATAATAGGGATCAAACACTACAGAGACTATAGGTAGTCCTCAACTTGCAACAGTTCACTTAGTGACCATTCAAAGTTATAACAGCACTGAAAACCGTGACTTATGAGCATTTTCACACTTACGACAACTGCAACATGCCATGATTACATGATCAAAATTCAGACGCTTGACAACTGACATGTATTTATGATGGTTGCCGTGGCCCAGGGCCACGTGAACCCCTTTTGTGACCTTCTGACAAGCAAAGCCAATGGGGAAGCCAGAGTTGCTTAACAATCGTGTTGCTTACTTGACAACTGCAGTGATTGACTTAACAACTGTGGCTGGAAAGGCCATAAAACGGGGCAAATTTCATTTAACAAATGTCTCACTTAGCAATAGAAATTTTGGGCTCAAGCTGGGACTACCTGTATTATATTTGTAAGAAAAGAAATCTCCAGAATTTCAGAAATGGTGCTCAGGACTGTACTATAGTCTGAATTATATGATCTAATCCAGGAGTGTCAAATTCAAGACCGGGGGGCCGGATCCAGCCTGCAGGATGCTTAGATCTGGCCTGTGAGGCCGCCCTGGAAACAGCGAAGGACTGGCCCGCAGTGCCTCTCCCAGTGAAAATGGAGGCCCTCCCGAGCTCTGTTTTTGCTGGCAGCAGGTTGCAGGAGGCTATCGCAGTCGAAAACGGAGCTCGGGAGCCCATTTTCTCTGACAGAGCGCTCAGGTCACCACAAGTGCCCCAGAGTGACGTTGAGCTGGCCTCACCCACTCCAGCCTGCTGAAGTCGAACACAACCCTGATGAAATTGAGTTTGACATCCCTGGTCTAATCTATGAAATCTAGCCAATATTCCCATAGTTACTTTTCCTTCCTTCTTTGCATCAATTGTCCAAGTAAGTGGCTTTTCTGTGAGTCCTGTTGTAGCATTTTGAAGCTCCAAAGTACTTGCGCAGTTCAGCTACATATGGAAGCACACATAGGTTGACCCTGCTTTGCTTCAAAGCATTGAAAGGAAAATGAATCCAAATTACCTTGCTTTCCCCCTGAATTCAGTTCATCCAAATGTAAGACACACTCCATGCCGTTCCCCCCCCCCCACTTTAGAAAAACCTTAGCAATTAACATAAAGATAACAAAGAGCAGCAAGGCGGGAGATTTTTCAAGATGAGCAATTATAGCACATATTTAAGCTTCATTTCACATTTAAAACAGAGTCAGTACTACTTTTTGTAGTTACCATGTATACCTGAGAATAAAGGGAAGAAGGGGACAGAAAATAAACGATGCTCTGGCAGCCTCTGTTAAGTGGTAAATGTCAGATGGAAGTCTCACGTGTACTTTTCTCAAAGCAGGTCCATACACTCCCCATTTTCTAGCGCAAATATTCAGAGGGGCATGAGAATTGCAAGGAGAAGGCGCATCAAAACTCCCATGGCGTTCATCCAATTGGCAGTCAGAAAAACTGCCTGAAAATAACAGTAACCTCAGGGCAATCTTATACAAAATTAGTAGCAGTAAGTTGCTGGAACATGTTGTCCAAGATATCTTGAGGCCTAATAACTGACGAAAATGTATCAGTTCTAGAATATATACTGTATGCTTCTATACCCAAATCAGAATGACTCCCTAGTAAGAACTGGTAACCTTACAGGTACCTTACAGTTTGTGAATTTTTCCACTCTTGGGTTCAGTTAGAATTGAGACTTTTGTAATGCTCAACCTCTGATAATCTGTTTCAGTGATATTTATAATGAATATGGATATTTAAAATAAAATGAACGGAACGGAATGGAACAGAATAGAATAGATTACTTGATCTATTTGAATTACACTCATTTGTCTCTGTAAATTATGTTAGGCAGGTGAAAACCAATTTTTGGAAAAGCAGAAATCATTCAGCTAAAACCTGGGACTACCATGGAATATTTATATGACTCATTAACCATGTTTCGCATTTTAAAAATAAAATAATGGATTTTTGAATTTCTTAATGTTAGTTTTGAATGTTACCAATACCTTGGATACTGAATTCATTAAATATTAGAATATTTATTGAACTAAAATCAATGAAATGAGCTCTGTCAAGAAAGTGTGGTTGGTGTGCAGATCAACATCAACTTATTTTGTAAGTAGATTATGTTATTTGATGAGAAAATAATCTTTAATCTCTCTCTCTCTCTCTCTCACACACACACACACACACACACACTTGCAGTGCAGAGGATGGTGCAGAGAGTGGTGAGAACAGCAGAAAAGATTATTGATAGTTCACGTCCTTCTATCCAGGACATGGCATATAAGCATTGCTTGACAGGGTCTGCGGTATTGTCTGAGATGCTACACATATACTTTCTTTTGAGAGTCCGCCACAGAATTTCATTTTTTAATGTGTGCCAGTGTGCTCACAGTAAAAAAAAAAATGACAATAAAGGTTATTTTAATCTTAATCTTTTGTCCTGGACTGGCCTTTTGAACATATTGTCTGGGTAGGAGGAATCTCCATGGTTAGCTTGAACTGGCATTGGCAACTCTGTATGAACAAAGTAAAGAAGATAACATTGCACAAAATATTTTTTGTCTTTATACTTTTTTCCCCATCTACAATTTCTTTTTATTTTTGCATCCTAAACCATTGAAGGTGGGGAAGGTAAATACAATATGTCTCTTTTTGATAAGATTTTTGGGGATTTTTTTTTCTTTATCCGGCTTGATTCTAAAGATCACAGATGGTATTTCACTGATTGGATATTCATCAAATAAAAATAAATGATTTTAAAACGTCACTGAAAATTAAAACCATTCTTTTGGATGTTTTAGGTTTCATTTAGACAAGCCTTCATCTGGAGCATTAACCTACAGCTTAATCTTCAATGAGAGTCAAAAAAAGATGACATGCTCAAAATTAGTTTTGTCTTTATGAATAAACAGCAGCTTCAAGTGTTGGTTCTGAGGCTCTGGTTTAGACACTGATTTCTTAGATATCTTAAAGCTGCTTTGAGTAAGAGCAGTCAAACCAGAGATAATAGTACTAATAGAGATAATTCAAACCCATTCTTATGACCTGTATGAGAGGGTTTTATAAAGAGATTTAGCAACAAGCCACCTATGTTTTCAATGGTATGTGTGAAGCCGGAACAAAATTTTCATTTCCTGACCCAGCTTTTGTCCCACAGGGAGAAAGTAAGAACTGTTACTATGCAAGGACTGGTTTATTGTGATATGAATATGGAGAGGGGAGAGGAAGCACATGAATATTATGCTTCCTGTCTAAATAGGTCACAGTTATATCTGAAATAGAAATAAACAGATCAGTTTCCACAAGCAGAGGAATATGTAAATTATCCATAAAAGAATAGAAGCCTTTTTCTATATTGATCAAAGTACTGGTTAATGGTCCATGGATATTTAGCTACATCTATTCTATTACAGTTTCACATTCCTCAGCAATTTTTGCAACTCTTTTTGTTCAAAATATGTCTTTCTTAATATAGTTTCATATCAAAGTTGTCTTGGATCATTTGGAAAGAGCAAACTGCAGTAGATTATTATATTTTGAACCGTACATTAGTCCAGGAGCTGTTAGTATCCCAATTTGTGAAAAATAAATCCCCGATCATCAGGTTTTAGTACTTAAATAAATGGATGTAAGAAAAACTCCATATCTTGCTGAGCACAAAGCACGTACACAGTTCTTAATCCATCTTGCTATAAAATGTGACTCCTAATTACATTCTTCTTTGATTTCCTATACACTGTCCTTCATGTTTCCTCAACAGGAGATTTCACATAATATAATTTCGTACAGCACGTAGCTTTTTGTCTCATTTCCAAAACCATCTTCAACTTTACATGTCATTTTCCAACAGCTATGACCTGTGCTCATGAGATTAAAACAATCAACTGGAAAACACACCACCCTTATGCTCTATATTTTCATGTAAGGCATCGCATTACTAAATCCTTGTGAGGTATTTATTTAAATTTATATTGCCTAACTACTGGAGGGCAAGGTGGCAAGTCTCAAAGAAGTGATTCAAAGAAAGCTTCATGCTGAATTACATTGACAAACCTACAGCAGGGTTACAGCACTACATAATATATGCAACAATTCTGTGTAGTCTATTATACAGTTATTGTATGATAATTGAATAATTATTTGCAGCCCTTGAGAAGCAATGCAAAATGTATGTGTGTGAGTAATTCAAAATAAGCAGCTGCAAAAAGTCTGTAGGAGTGATAATTGGGTGACATAAAGGTGGGGGTGCTAGGGGAATTACATAAAATCATGGCGTGTTTTACTATCTTTTGGAAATAAATCCAGATATAAATATTTAAGCAATCCCGATAGTTCTCCTAATGCGTTCAACAGTTAATTTCTCATACTCTGGAAACAGTGGCTAAACTTAAGCAAAAAAGTCTTAGAGAGATATTCTTTACCCCACAAAAGAGATCAGCTACCGTCCACCTCTTTTATTTATTTATGGTTTTATAACCACAAGACTTTTAATATTCAAAAAGCCATACGATCATTAAAATATCATAAAACAGAAAGCAAGATTATAATTCACATACTTGTCTAGTTCAGAGATCAATACAAAACAGACAAGAACTAGGAAAACTTTCCTGAGAAGGGAACTCCAAAGCTGGGAAGCCATCACTAAAAACCTCCCCTTTATAGGAATACCTTTGCATCTAGTTGGAGTTATTTCTGTTCTCTAATGCCAGTTCTAATTTTCTCTTTTAAATTGTTTCCAGCATCTTTTTAGCAAGTCTAAAGATGCGACTATTAAAGTCTGATATAGTTTTATGCTCAATTATGTGGAACCAAAGTTAAAATTCTGATGCCTGGATCCTTCAGCTGGATTAGGGGCAATTCAAAGGAAGGCAGGGATGATATGTTAATCCCAAATCAAACCTCATCCAGAATGATAAGGTTAATGTAAATAACAGATAAAAGAGCTTAAGTGGGGCTTTTCTAGAAGCATATTATGAAATCACTTGTCTATCTTAATTAATACAGGGACAGAAAGGAAGGAAGCCTAAATGCAATAGGCAATTTTTGTAGGCCAGGTATACTAATATTTGTTCTTGAGGAGAGCACATTCATGCCTAACTTTTCAACTAATCAAGAACTGCCACTAAGGTGTTATAAAGTTTGAATTAAGCAGGATTTTTTCACAAATCTACACTTTTTTATGAGTAGAACATGAATATTCACTTGAAAGAATTCAACAAACACTGTGCATAAAATTTAGGCATGAATAAACACTGTCTTTTTCTGTATGTCATATCTACACTGTATGTCATATCTACGCACAAAATTTAGATTAGTTTATGTAGAAATGAACTATTCACCTAAAAATTATCAAAGTATAAGAATTCTCATTTTGCTTATTTTGAAGAGCCAGACAAGGGTGGAGACATCATGTTTCCACAAGCCTCTAGTCACATACAGATTTCTGCCGTCTACACTGACTCAGATCATGCTACATAGACATGAAGGATTTAGCTTTGGCTTTAAAAATGCAAAAATAGAGAAACTCCAGTTAAGACTTGTATTAAATATGAACAAAAAAGAAATGCTAGTTATATAAATGAAGAAAAGCAATTGGGCTTCATCCAACCAAAAGCTTACCAACAGCAGAAATGAGATGATATTTACCAGTGGGCAACTGAATTTCACGTTCAGAATGAAGTTGAAGAAGAATAGGTGGGAACATTTCATTATGTAGGGATCACATTTTTTTTTTTAATGCTGACTTGCCTTGAGGAATCATACACAGCAGCACCAGAAGCTGTTTTCTTAGCAATCAATGACTCCATAAGGATAAGTTTTCTTAACTTTTTTTTTTCAAGTTGGGAGACATTCAAAGAGTATGCTCCCCTCCTTCCCTATGGAATAGTATATTCCATTCTATTAGCTCTTTCATACTTTTCTCAGCTTTATTGCAAAAGTAGCCTGTTGGCAGATTGGAAAGATAAAAAGAACAGAGCTTATGTGGGATGTAAAATGTGCAGATTTATTCATAAATTTATAAAGCTGGGGAACTAGTCAGAGGGGAGGAGAGTCAGTAGGCGTCCCCTTAAATGATGGCAGTAGCAAGAACAGCATAATAATTCAGGAGCCTTTTCTCTGAAGTGGCAGTATTGCAAAGGCCGTGTTGTCTGTTCTGAAGCTACAAAGCTTTCTCTTTGTCCCTTCATGCGCACTCCTAATATTCTTTTTTCTCATGCCTACTCCAGCTGGCATTTTATCAGTTGTGACAAATCATTCACCTAGATGCTGAATCAAAATATTTAGGCAATTTCAGATGCTGGATCTTGGGAAATCAGGCAGGTGTTTGAGATGGGAAAGATTTTTCTCTCTTTAAAATATGGTTTCACAATATTGAATAAAGCATTTCTGGGAGCCAATTCCTGGAATCACAGTAAGTTCAAGGTATCTCAGTTCTGAATTTTTGCTTTGCTGGGCTGCCTCCTAGGATTTGCTGCAATGTCTCAAGCTTCTAGCCAGGGTGACTTATGTCATTGGACCTGTCAGCTGGTAAAACAATGTTCCATCTAGCGTAATCATTTCCGCTAGATGGCCATACAGCTCCTTCAGGGTATGATTGCTGCTTTGACCTTTACCTGATATCTGGTAATTGGAATGATACAGAGTCCAGAACCTGCTGTACTCATCATCAGCACGGCTAGTTGAAAATCCTTCTTCCAAATGTTTCTTAGCAATGCTGTCAAAGTTTGTCATTCATTCATCCTAACCCAATTAGGACAATATCCAGAAGTAGTGTACTACCAAATGTAGAACTTCTGATGATGAGAAATACTGATCTACTAAATACTGCTCTATAACCACTCATCCCTCCTTTGGGGATGTAGATATATTCTTTTATATGCATCCTTGATTTATTTTTGGTCTATGACATCTGGGTCTTCTGTTTCCATTGTGGAAATCCCTGCAATTTTTTCACGATAGTTCTTTTCCCATTCCTCTGCACATTGGAGGATAGCCTCCTTGTTTCAGTTTAGCTTCCTTGTTTTAGTTCATCCCCTTTTGAAATTCCTAGCTGACCTTGAGAAGATTTTCACAAGAGGCTACTTTGTCATTTGTCTTTGTCATCCTTCACTCCATGAACTCTCCAACACTGTGTTTTTATAGTATAGTAATGCTGGGATGGGTGCCTGCTCACAATCATCTAATGTGATAGAGGCCGGGGGGGAAGGAAACATAACTTGTTTTCTCAAATTTTCTCTCATGTCAATTTTCTATTGTTTTTTTTCTTGTATCAGAGCATTAATATTTAGTTTAAGTTCACCATCCCAATATTTTTCTTCCTCGACACCAATATTTTTTGACCTAGCAACTTGTTGTGTGGACTTCACATCCCAGGATTCCCCAGCCAGCCTACTGGCTGGGAAATTCTGGAGGTTGAAGTCCACACAACTTCAAGTTGCTAGGTCAAAAAACACTGCTGTAGATTTTTACCTCTCCTAAGTCACTGATTTTATTTATTTTGTATTTATTAATACTTTGCATTTCTAGACCATCCACTCTTTACCTTGCATTTTGCTTTTATTTGTTCCATAATTTGATTAAACCATTTAATGCTTAATCTCCCACAAAAAAAAAGCTTTCCTCTCTACATTACAGTTCATTAAATTGTGCTCACTGAGGTCATGTACTTAATCCTACATGCTCACTCCTCAATGAATTATCCTGAATTATCAACAGCCAGTTCTCCAGGGAAAAGAGAATCACAAAGGAAAGCAATTTATGTTCCCAAAAGACTGATTCCTTAACTAGGGAAAATCACTTTGGGATATGGTTAAAGAATCAGATACGGAAAAAGCCTAATAACAAATCAAGATTTGCTAAAAGCTTTTTTTAAAAAAAGAATGTGGGAAAAACCATCCGTCAAATTGTCCTTAGATGTCAAATGTTATCAGTGTAATGCCTTGGTTCTTTCCATACATTTCCTGCATTTCTCAATTCTACCTTCTTTTTCAGAAACCCACAAATTAAACCATAATTTGTTGTGCTAAATAAATCACAGATAATTATTTTAAGCTTTAATTTTGCCAACACCATCTTAAAGTGCTTAGGGTGATTCATCTTGAATTTGATTTCAAATAATTGTGGCAACAACCATTAAGAAATGTATCTCATTTCTGGGACTTTGTTCCTGCTGACATCAGGAAACAAGCACAAAGAGAAGATAAAGCCCCTTTCTCCTTCATCCTAAGGTATTTTTCAAAGCCTTAAGCAAGGCCACACACTTGGCACACAGCAGGCGGAAACCTTGAGTAGACAATGAGAAAAGCAAATGAAAGATAACTTGCATCCCAGAATTGACAGTTGGCTTCCAAAATTAATTCCCTTCCCCAGCAAAACTTTGCTAGCCAGGACACAGAGCAACCATTCAAGAGGTGGTAAAGTTATTTTATTCCAATTTAATAAGCTAGCCTATTGTTGTATTGTCCCCCAGAGAGAAGAAGAATGTTACTTAGAGATTTTTCTCTATGTATGTTCCTAAGTAATATGTGTATATACAATTCCCAGGAATTAATTGGGGACATGCTGGACTCACCCAATGTACTTGGGTGCAATTTAGAATGTCAGATCAAATTGTAACACACTAAACCAAAACAAAGAGTGTTTTTGTGAGAATGTCCCATATTTTATATATCAAAATCTAATCATTTTATTTTGCTATAAAATTGTATCTGCATTTCCATTCAAGAACAGACCACCAATCATACATAAAGTAATGTCAGATTTTACCCATTCCATATCATTTTCGGTGTAAATTGTTCAACTGTGAGCCTCCCTGGTATGAAGACTACTGTTTAGTCCCATACAACTATTTCTATTTAAAATAGTTATAACATGCTTTTCCTTTTATAAAGGAAAATTACTAAAATTACTGCAACTACAGTCCTCTATATATTTATTGAAAGTCTGTCTTGGAGATAATGTATGGTGTACACAGCTCTATGTATAACCTATTATTCATAACTTTGAAAACAATAACAGCTCTGTTCATCATATATAAAGCAGTGTTTGAAGCACATGGTTTTCCTCCTGCTCCCCCAACACAGGAGTCATGAATCACCTCCCAAAAGAGTGTCATGTATTGGAAATGTCCATATTTGTATGATTATGATCATGATCAACTAGAGCATTGCAACCAGAATGCAGAATGACAAGCTACTTTTTATAAACATGAGTAAAGTTGTTTGTTTGCTTGTTTTTAAAACAGCTATACTGTATCACAGAATAGGATCCATATTAGTCACGCTCAAAGAACAATCACTAAATTAATGGAGATTTAATTTGTCATGATTGACTTGTTCAGTTAATTTCAATTGTTCTATCACAAGCATGATTAAGGGTTAAACCACACATTACTTTCATAGCAGAAGATAATGGGATTTACCCACAAGTTAGTAGGAAAAGGATTGCAGCCTTGAAGATGTAATTAGAAGCTGTGTTTTCAATAATAAGCATGGATTTTTTTAGTACCTCTTGTCTGTTTCTGAATGGAGTCTCCTAGTGCACCATATTGGAACATGCCTAGCTGCTAATATTGCTACTCGCAAGGATGTGCTTTATTGTTTTGATTCATAGGATCTGTCTTACCCAAAACTAGTCTTGGGTAATTAAAATAGGAGATATAGCCATTTTAACTCTCTCTGCATTTCTGTGCTCACAAGTCAGTCAATTCTGGAATTGTGCCTATCCAAAATAGGATTCCCTTTTCAGCAACACAGTTTGCAGGCAAAAGGATCCCTGTCTGTGGCCATATTAGAAAGCAAAATATTAAACTCTGATTCCCTTCCCTGAAAAGTTTTTTTCTATGTCTTTTCTATGGAGAATTTATGTCAGTTCTCCAAGTCCAGCTTTTGGGCATTCTAGTCTAGCTTGAAAACATTGATTTTCATTAAGATGTGGGAGTGGACTGCTCAGTCAACAACCTCTAATTTCCTCTGATTATTTTATTTTTATTTTGATTATGAGATTAATCATTACATCTATTTGTTCAGGTAGCAATTCCTGAACTTCATATGATACTTCGGGAAGGAATTTTAGGAATAGTGATGGTAGGGCAGTTGAATTTCCAAATGTGGATTTCTGTGTCTAGTTTGGGGAACTATAAATTAGATGAAGTAATACAGTAAAGCAAATACATACAGGCAACATTATTATCAGGCATATATGTGCTGACATTGCACACCTGGTATTGTGGTACTTTCAGAAACAAACAAGTGGGCTTTCCCCCCCAAATGCTCATCAAGGATTTCCATACATTCCAAACTGGTTCTGAAGTATGCTTGGAAGCATTCAACCATTACTAATCAAGACAGCTTCCCAAAGCTGTTGTCATATTCCTGCCTGGTTCAATGGTGGACTTACCGCATGCCTATAATGCATTGGAGCATTCAAAACACCGATGGCCGCATCAGTAACATCAATCATCCCAGTGTGGTTTTCTCCACATTAATCAACACCAACCCTGAGTTGGATTTGACCCAATAGGCACATCATTTATGTTTAGGAGAGCAAAATTATGGGGGGGGGATGAATTTAATGTTGAAATAGAAATTAAATAATTGAGCAAACACTAAATAAACAAGCAGCGGCAAAGAGAAGGCCAAAGCTGTATCATAAATGCTAGGTCTCATAGAATTCAGAAGTGTTAAAATATTTAAGACCAAAAAAAAGCCTTTGTGTCTGTACGGCTTTGAATGCCTCCAGGGATTTACTCTGAGGTAAAACTGAATAATTTCTGGGCTCACACATTTCTTTGTTTTATTCCTTCAAGAGGGGTGGTAAAAAGACCAACAGAAATTGTTAGTCTGAGAAGGAAGAGAAGACGAGACATACTAAAAGTCAGAGGTTCAATCCTAATTTTCTTTATCTTTTCAGTTTGTCCAGTATCAAAATCAGTAATTGTTATTACCAGCAACCTATCAGTAACATTGCAACAAATCTCCAATTTGAGATGTCAAGTAATACATAAAATAAACCTTCTCTCCTTATCTTCTTGATGATAAATGGGAAAGAACCTTTGTTCCTTTTTTAAACAAGCACTAATCCAAACCCAACAATCAATGGACTTCTTTAGTTTGCTGGACATTTGACACAAATATTTGTATTGTCTGATTTCCACAGATCTGATAGTTTCCTGGAAAAGCAGAAGGATCTTGATTGGTTATAATTTAAGCAACAGCACAGCAGAGAGAAATGAGACAGTGATGCATTTGGTGTTGTGCATAGGATAATGGATGTTAGTGAACTCATGACCCCCCAATACATAGTTAATGAAATTGAGACAGACTCGTATGACCCTTCTCTTTTAGTTGAGGCACAAGTGAATAGTTAGAGCTCTAACTAACTTTTAGAAACATTTTAGAAAATGTTTAGATGAAACTGTTCCTTAATTTCCTAGTAAGTTTTTTGTTTTTAAAAAATTAAGTGTTCTGCTTTAATATAGAACTAAATATATAGGTAAAGGTAAAGGTTCCCCTCGCACATCTGTGCTAGTCGTTCCCGACTCTAGGGGGCGGTGCTCATCT
>JANHJO010000003.1:277420-291803 GCA_032468235.1 Pseudoxyrhopus heterurus
GCACAGGCCCAGACCTACCTATCCTGGGCTTCTCAAGGCACATTTTGATTTTAGTGTTACAGCACATTACCAACACAGTTATTAGCTACTGATAAAATCAATATAATTAAAAAAAAAACCTTGGTCTTGATAAATTCTGAGTGTTGACTGAACATTTCAGATGAAGGAAAGCTGATGCAGTTCAAAGATGGGCAACTTATACCGCCTTAAAAAAATGTGTGTATCTTCGAAAGTTTCCAAGCTCTTGCTGATGAAACTGGTATATTTTATTTTACAAGTTAAGCTTTCTAATAGGCATGCATAAGCCTCAATATATTTAATATACCTACTTTGAACAATTGCCTCTCCCAATCCCCACCCAAAGAAACTGACAACATTTACTCTTGCTGCTTTGTTGAGCCATGATGGCACAGTGGTTGGAATGCATTATTGAAAGCTACTTCTACTGACTACTGGCTGCAGTTCGGCAGTTCAGTTCTCACTGACTCACCGGCTCAAGGTTGACTCAGCCTTCCATCCTTCCAAGGTGGGTAAAATGAGGACCCAGATTGTTTGGGGCAACATGCTGGGTCTGTAAACCACTTAGAGAGGGCTGTAAAGCACTGTGAAGCAATATCTAAGTCTAAGTTCTATTGCTATTGCTACTTGTTACTGTCATGCTCCCCTCCATAACTCTTGGACACAAACAGTAAAAATAACACAGGGCATAGTTTCCTATCATTGGAGTAGATTATTCTTTTTTTTAAAAAAAAAAAATTCTTTTAGATTCTTCTTTCTCAACAGCTTGAGAAATCTGGAAAAGCTCGCATTCGCAGTGCCTATGACTGATATGTGCTGACTGAGCTGACATAGGTAGTTTTTAATGTGAAGTTGAAGAATCTTAGGATGATGAGGATATTGGGGGATCTTAGCTTCTATGCTGAGCTGTTTTAGTAGGCTCTGAATGCTGTGGCATGAGCCACCCAGCAGAACTGTTTGGAGTTGCTTGCAGTAATCTACCCTATACTGACACTCCCAGAAGTGTTATTTGACTATTTTGCAAATTTGAAGATAAAATTCCTTCTCTTGATGATTTGCAAATGATTTTACTATACTATTTAGAAAAAGTGTCCAATGTATATCTAGTCCAGTTATGTGGAATTACTTTTAATTTTTGAGACCTAAAGAAAAAATGTTTAGTATCTGGCTACAAATATCTTTGTTCTTTCCTCACCTCAGCTTATTTAAGTTGAGAAGAGCTGATGGGATAGATTCAGAGATTTATAAAGATATATATGTTTGATGGATTGGTACTCCAGCAGGAAAGAGTACCGCTGAAAAAATAGATTTCTCTCAATCTAAAGTTTATGACAAGTGCCACCACCCAGTTAGAAATATTTTTTGAGGGGCAAATTGTATCCAGATACTGTAGCTGCAGACATTATTGGAAGACACAGATTATCTTGACCCATTTCATTTAGGGGTTCAGCATTGGTTTGATTTCTTTAAGTTTGGGTTCAAGCTGAGGACCTTGTGTTGGAAAGAGACAAAGAAAGTTTTGATAGACCCAACTGAAGATGTTTAAGAGACAACTGAACTTTCTGTTTTTTCTTTGAAGATGTTTCGCTTGTCATCCAAGAAGCTTCTTCAGAGCTGAAGCACCTTTAAGGAAACCATGACCATGACTGAGAATCTCCATAGACAGGTTTTGATAGAGATTCCTATTAGAATGGATTCTAATGGAAGACCAGGCTAGGGAGAGGTTGCCTTGGAGAAAATATATCAATGTGATTGCTACCAACCTGGTGGCATATAATCAGAATCTCCTGGAACTCCCAGCTGATATTCATACCAGCAACTTTGAAGCAGATATCCTTCAAATATACTGAAGCAACTGCAAGGAAACGAGGGCTGAAATTACATTATTGGTACAAAACCTCTAAGCAATACCAAGTGTTTTAACATAGTTTTATTCAATTGGATTGAAACTGTTTTGAAATACTTTATGGAAAGAATATCAAAGTATTTTAAATATTTAAATTTCACTGTTTAGCCATAGCATTAGTACCTGCCTTGAGAGTTTAACCGAACAGAAAGACAGGATTTTAATCCCACAAATAAATAAAACTTAAGCAGAAATTTGGGGGCAATGATCAAACAAATTCTGTTGTCCAATACGGCTACAATGCTAATAATATTTGTTTCATTTTTCATCTATGCTCACAATATCTTCCTCTTTAAGGAGAAGGATAAATTGAGAACCTTCTGTAACAGAAATTACTTTTTCTGCTTTTTTAAGGAATTCCTAATTATGTGCATTACCAATCACTTGGCAACAATTTTAAAACTTTTCTGAGCAACAAGAATTTGCACTGACAAAAGAAGGAAATGACACCATCATTTTGACTGACCTGTTTCTTCTATTACCTCAATTCACAGCTGCGTGAAGATTCCCTGGACAATATACCTGCCCCAGGGCAGAGTCTATGTGTAACTAATTCTCTGTTAGGTTCTAATATAAATCTAAAACAGGTTGTCCACTCTTATTTGTAAGTACTCAGTCTTGTTATGATATTGACAAGGCTATGAATCCTTTAACATTATCAGAGGATTATACATAGCTGCCAATAATATGAAATGAACCCTTTTACCTTTCTAGAAGCAAAACTGAGGGACCAATGGCTTTCTGGAACTCTAATTCTGAGCCATGCTCACCAATGCTTCAATGGCTGGGAATTTTTTGAAGCTGCCCTTCCCCAGTGCCCTTACACTTACTGTCAAAGCTTAATCATAAATACCTAGACATTTATGCAGCAGTTGTGATTTTGCATGCCTTGACAGATAATTGTGCATTTCAAGCCCTACTGATAATGTACCATGTTGTCTATGAATTTATAATTTGGAACCATCTGAAGAAGAAAGAATTTTCATGTTTAATTACATTCATAAAGGTACAGTTTTTCCTGAGGTGATATAAATGACATTGTTAGTTTAAGTAAAACACATGCACACACAAAAGTGTAAAATTGCCGCAACAAAATTACATATTCATCCCTGTGGGCCAGCTCAAAATGGTCAAACGGTGTAACTGGCAGACACAACACTGTCATTTCCAGAGAGGCTCTTAGCTCAGCTGTGTTCCAGTGTAAACTGTACGACTTTGCCAAACTTCCATCAACGCTCTTCTCACCAGGTCCCATTATTTCTCTTAACCAAATTAAACAGAAGCTACAAGAACATTTCTAACATGCTTGTTATTTCCAAGCAATCTGATGACTCATAATGATTCAAAGCACAACACAGTAGTTCTACTTTTTCATCCTAAACTAAGATCAGGAAAATATGACTTTCATTTCTGCAAAGGGCTTAGCCTGAATTCTGAGTTAACCCATTTCTTTCTTAAAGACCAATTCTTTTCTGTCCCTCCCCCTCACCCCCATACAAAAGCCACAAGCTGATCTGCAATTGGCATGCCTGAGCAAATGCTTATATCTAGGCATGAAAACAAATTCGTTTTAGTCATAATTTTACTATCTAATTGCAGACTTTTGAACTGAAAATGCAGACTGAAACTCAGCCTCTCAAAATTCATTCTTCTCCCAAAACTCAAAACTGCACGTGTTCAAAACTGCACATAGTCTATGTTAGGTAAATGTTCAAAAATGTGTGTTGCAGAAAATGTTTCCCAAAATA
The DNA here is from genome assembly GCA_032468235.1 of Pseudoxyrhopus heterurus. Classification (NCBI taxonomy): domain Eukaryota; kingdom Metazoa; phylum Chordata; class Lepidosauria; order Squamata; genus Pseudoxyrhopus; species Pseudoxyrhopus heterurus. The sequence goes on from JANHJO010000003.1 coordinate 281,093, forward strand.
CTCATATTCTATCAAAACAGATTTGAAAATGGGACCAAAACAAAGAGAAATGAGATTCTAAACATCCAACCAACAAGCATGGTCAGGTGTATAATTGTATATGGTATCATATTTATTCTTCTTTGCACTTCATATTGCTGCATTATCAAGAAGAACTTTAAAATATAAATTGCAACATACATAATATTAAATTCACTTGAAACCTTAGTAACTCTATATGCAAATAAAATGTATGTATCGTACATAAAAATAATGTATCTAAACTAAATATATTTCCCTTGGAATCCAGGGCTGAAGGAATAACACATAGCTATATTTATTTAAAACATAGCTATATTTATTAATAGTCAGCTTCAAAATTAATCAAGACAGAACTATGGATATAAAATGCTATGCTTCTTTGCACACTAAAATTATGCATTTTTCGGCCAAATAACATGAAATTAAGAAAAGTATGTTTACATTTAGAACTTAGATCTTGTTCTATTTTTCTCTGGAGATCAAACAATGTTAAACAATTCTGATGATAAAGTGTTGTTATCTTCCATGGGGAAAGTGGCATTTCCTCTGTAAACTGCCCATTTGCATTAATAATAATGGTGCTTCAAACAAATTACAAATAGTCTTAATATTCATATTCCAAGTAATACCTCCCCACAGGCCAATCTTTATACAAAATGTACCATTTAAAGCCAACATACAATTAGTAGTTTATATCAGAGCTCTGTGAATTGTGATTTACCAAAATGAGTTTATACTTCACTATTAGGAATGTTAATTTATGAAACCAGAATTGCTGCCATACCTAAATTGAAGTTAGAAATATTGAGACCTTATTCATGAATCTGATTTAGCAACAACAATGCTAAATAAGAAAACAAATTAAAAATATCCTTTATAAATAAAACCAGGACAATCAGCTACTTAAATATCAGCTACTTTTTATTAGCAGTACCACTAATTAGTTATATATGATACACAACTAAGCAATTTATACATTTCAGATAGCAAAAGCAAAAAAATCAATGAAAGAAGGGATGAAACCACATCACCAAACAAGTATTTTAACCAAGTATTCAACTCAATACTCTATCTTCTGTATTCCACTAATTCTGAAGATGACCTGAAGTACACAGTGTTGGGATTACATTTGTCTCTAGCAATTACAAATAATCAGAAAATGAGGTAAATCAGTTTGCTGTGAAAACAAGCAACTTCACATTTGTGGAGGGTTTTTAAACCTTCAATTGCACCCTTGAAAGTTCTAAAATCTAAATTTTCATCCACAAATAGGTCTCCTTTCTCACATATTTTCCTAACCACAGGTCCTTCTCTACCATTACAAGCCATTAATTTAGCTGTTTCCTTTGGCTGGGACACAATACTGTGTTATTCCTCCTATCTGACCCCACCCAGATTAATTTGCTCCCTGTCCCCATATAAGGTTCAGCTTGTTCTTTATAGTGCAGAATTATTAAAGAAAATATCATCTTGTCCTTTATTTTTTAAAAAAAAAATGTATCCTGGGATAATCTTATCTACACATATAAGATATCTGTCAAATAAAAATTATTGTTGCTGTAACATTTACTAAAATTACAGTTGAGATTAAAGATGGAAGATAGATTACAGGAATGGCAGTTGGAAGGAATAAGATGACAGATAACGAATAAACTCTTGACCAATCACAATGTTCCATTAAGCCATCAACACAGGGCAGAACTAACTCAGAGTATAAAAAGGGTCTGCTTATGATCTTTTATTTTGTACATACAAAAGGTAGATGCACAGGAAGATACAAAAGGTAGATACACAGGTAGATACAAAGGTAAAGGTAGATGCAAAGGTAGATACAAACGTAGATGCAGAGGTAGATGCAAATGTAGATGTAAAGGGAGTGATAGATGCATGGTAGAAGTAATGATAGTGCAGGATAGTACTGGTAAAAGTCTACTGAGGTAGTTGTTAATTAATAAATTATTATTGAGGTAATTATTCAAATAGTTCTGAAGCTCTCGCATTTATAAATATCATATATAACAGTTTATGAATATAGACAGATTTATTTATTCTATTGTATATAATAAATATAAGTTATATATTTAATACAAATACTTCATTTGAGTCTTTCATTTTCATTAGTAGTCAATTCCAAGATCCATTAACCTCGAAAAAAAGTTCAAACATTTATTTATTTTTAACAATATCTGTGGATTCTAGATATTGGAGTTCGTATTCTACACCTCCCTTTCTTCTTTTAAAGTTCAAATTTTACAGAAAAGGCATCAAACTTTCTATCTCTCCCAATAGGTTTTCAGCAACTTTACTCCAGAACGGTCCCTCTGTATAAAGGAGAAGCTTTGTCAGCAGAAGCTTGCCTTGCTGACAGAACGAAGAATTATACATTCAAATTCCGATCTTCAGTAAACTTTAAAAAGTAAAGAGAAAAAGCTCTGACAGCAATACAAAATATGGTCCTCATAAACTTTGATGCAAGAGAGAAATTACATTGTTCACACCTTTGGCATGTCTTCCTATGAAAGAGGGAAGGGTGGGTGGTACTTGTGGCAACCTGCATAGCTCTTGAAGAACAATCGCAGAGACAAGTTCAGCCATGGCAGAACCAAGCAAAATGTGGCAGCCTGTGCTTTTGAATAAGAAAGAGTCTCAAATTGTTTGAGGGACATTACACACAAAGACAGACAGTCAGGCAATAGGTAGGTAGGCAGGTAGATGATGATAGATATAGATGATGACTGATAAATGAGAGAGAGGGAGAATACTTAGATGTTTTAAAAAATTTCCATGAAGTGACACAAGCAAAAAGTTTATTATGTTGAGAGGCAAGAAAACGAAGTCATAGTCTAGACTAGGGCTAGAAGAAAAATCTAGCCAACTACACAGTTGAAGAATTTCTGGTTTGTTTGTTTGTTTGTTTTGGTTACCTAATCAATATCCAGATGTTGCAGCTCAGTTCCCTGCATGTTTTAAAATTCACTAATCTAGTATACCTAGCACCAGAGACATGTATCATGAAACAAACCCATTTTAAAAGAAAATATTGGCAGTAATTCCAAGTATTCAACCTAGGAATCCGTCCTAGTATATGTAAGTAAATATAAACTATCCCAGATATATATAAAACAGCCATGTGTATATTAGCTCACTTCCAAATCTTGATGGCATCCAAAGTGTGAGAAACATTCTAGGCTCACATGGTAAATCAAGATATTTGTTATCTGCCAGGGAGGGAATGCTGTCTACCAATATTTAAGACCCAATTTATTTTATTTTGTTTTTACTGGTGGGAAATTACTGAGGAAAGAGGGGGGGAAAGTGTCATGAATGACACAGCCTTTGCTGGGGAGGGAAGGTAAAGCTAAATGGAATATGACATTCCAGGGATAGTGGCACTCCCAAGTGGCACCCCCCCCCCACACCTCTTAGTTTTCGTATCTTTTCAATTTATTGAATTCAGAAACTACAGACTCCACCTTAGAGTCAACCATGATTGATGACGTTGGCGTTCTCCATATTCTGTACTGCAGGGGTGTCAAATTGGCGGCATGTGGGCTGGATGCATCATGTGCTGGCCCATGCTCACACTGGCTCCGCAAAGGCAAAAAACATCACAATACGATGTGATATGTCACGTGACACAATCGAGTTTGACACCCATGCTCTCCTGGCACAAATTCCATCCCCTTCAGCACCCATAAACTGGGGAAATAGACATTTTTAAAGACCACAAAAACTTCTGCTGAGATGTTCTGCTTTTTCCTGTAAGCATTTTCATGCAAGGTAGATTTCTTTTATGTTATTCTTATTTTGGGTGCCTCCCAGACCTGAAGAGGTCATTCATAAGTCTCATTAAATACTGCATGAACATAACCCAATAACCTTTTTTTTTAATGCTATGTGATCGTGATGCTATCTTTGTCTCATTTCAGCCATTCCTGAAGCAGCTTGAAATCTTCTTTGGTTATTTCAGATTTATGGTAGTGTTTCCCCTCTTCTTGAACATACCTTCTGCCATTGATAATGACCTAGCATGTGACATCAATCATGTGGAATCTACCCTTCACGTCCATTTTGACTTAAGCTGAGGAATGTATTATTCTGTGTATTACACAGACAGTCAAGAGATGGATTCTGCCAGATGTTGCTGTTGTCACTGTTATGTCCAGAAAGAGCCATGGTGGAGCAATGGTTAGAATGCAGTATTGCAGACTAATTCTACTAACTGCCAGTATTTTGATTCTCACTGGCTCAAGGTTGACTCAGTCTTCCATCCTTCCAAAGTTGGTAAAATGAGGACCCAGATTGTTGGGGGCAATATGCTGACTCTGCAAACTACTTAGAGCTGTAAAGCTCGGTGAAGCAGTATATAAATCTAAGTGCTATTGCTACTGTTTGCATTATAATTCTTCCATTGCTTCTGCTAAGAAAGCAGTTAATGGAGCCATTTTTTCACACTACTCTGGTGGTTCAAAACAGTTCTACATGTATATCCAGAAATAGTTCAACTGACTACTCACAGATCTCAAGAACCTCTGCATTTACATCTCAACTTTACATGGCATTCCAAGCACTCGCCCAGACTTAACCCAACATTAAGGAAAGTGATTAGTGGCAGGAGAGGATACAAAGCTGGGAAACCACCAACTATTTTCCCTAGCTTATTCCATATGTAGTAGAATATGATTTGTTAATGAGGGGAGCAAATTTATGTTGATTTACTTTTCCGCTGGTTTTTGGACTGGTGGATATGACATTAATGCAGCTGACTGGACATGTCCATCGACAATATCCTTTAAATTATTTGGCCAAATGGAAATACAATATATTGCACACTCTTTTAAAAAAAAAAATCCAGCTTTATTCTACCATTTATTGAAGATCATTCTAAAAATCTTATTAAACTGTTCAATCTCTTTTCTGATGTTTGCAAAAGGCAATATGCTCATGGAAGTTTTTACAGTTGGCATCGATCAAGAAGTAATATGTTATGATCTAAACAGCTCTTAACTAATCAAAAGCAATCTGCAGCAGTTTCATCAGAAATATCTAGAGTATCTTGGCTCAAAGACAGGGCAATCCAGAACCAGCAGTTTCATATTTTTCAAAACTAAAACAATCAGAAGTCTACCTAATCTCAATAACCAGGCAGTAGCCTGACTCAAGTACACACCAATCAAAAATTGGTTCTTGGATTTTTTTCAAAAATGGAATAACCAGAAGTCTACTTAGATAAAGAGCCAGTCAGGAACCAATTTCTTAGACTCCTGTGTCACGGACCAATCAGAGATCACCTTTTTTGTTTAAATACAAGAACCCAGTCAGTCTCTGTGCTTTGAAGTACTGAGAGGTTCAATACAAAATAGTTCATTCTGCCTCTAAAGATGCCAACCACAGCTGCTGGAAAGAAGAAAAAAAATTAGACCATGGCCATTTAACCTGAAAGCTGATCTCTGCTTGATTTGTAAAAGACAGCTCTTCAATCTTTTCATTGGGAGGAGTAGGGTTCAAGCTTCAGTTGCTAATAGCTGTCAGTAGGCTTTCCGGTCCAATTCAAGATGCTAGTTATGACTATAAAGCTTTACATGGCTTGATATCCCAATACCCTCAGGATTCTCTCTTCAAGATTTAGATTAGTCTGAGAATGCTGAAAGCATTTGCTGACAGTTCCCCAGGCTTCATGAGGTATCCTTTTGGTTATGGTCCCCATGCTGAAATATCTTTCCCTTTGAGGTTCTTGCCTCTATTTTCTTCACCCATTTTTAATTTTAAAAACAGTATTACTCTAATGAGCTTTTGATGCATATGGTTGGTATGGTATTTAGCTCTTTATGGTTTTGTGCTATGCAATGTTTCCTTTGTTTTTTAAACCTCCCTGGATCAAGGGAAGGGGTGGTATCCATTGTATAAATAAAGCACATAAAATAAATTTAAAAAAATATTTTATGTATAATGCATTGCAATATACAAGTATATTCCAATATGCAAGACAGACAAGTATATACAGTATGAGTTAAAAATACAGTATTGTGATTTTTCCCTCCCCCTTATATTTTTAGAACATTTTCATGGGACCACTACTTACTACTTAAAAGCCATGTTAGTCCCTCATGGAGTTGGGTGGCTAATAAATTTAAAATTGGCATCATCATCAGAAGAAGAATAAGTTTTGAATATATGAAATGTAACAGACAACATTTCATACTGTTACTTGCTGATATGCAATATAAAACTTTGTTCTTGGGGAAAAGTAAAACAGACAAAAACTTACTAGGGTGCTCTCTCTCAGAATAATGAGAAAAAAAAGAGGATAGCACAAGGTAGTTTTCCCACAGCTGCTTCAATAAATATAGATAATTGTAAGTACATTCTTAAATGTACTTTAACACTATTCCTTTCAAAAATGTCCCCACCCACACTTAAGGAATGCCTTTCTCTTTCTGAAAATAAACTCTGGAGACAATTTACAAACTTGACTCAACCCATGTGACAACTGGATGGAGAAGGCAAAATTTATGTTTTTCTTACTTTTGTTCTCATATTAGTTTTCCTAAAAAGATCACAGGGAAATACAAAGGATCAAAGAAATACACAAGCATTAAAAGTGTTCTGGGACATTAAAAACAACAAATCTCACATCAGACGTAATGAATCTTCAAATGGAATCTTAAAGCATGTGGTCAAGAAGTGTCTGTGTTAGCAGAAAACACTAAGCTAGCATTGATTAATTAGCAGAATTCTGGCTAAAGTGGATAAGCAATCTGCAGGTAAAGGCACAGTGCATATTGCCAGATCACTTCTGTCTCTTCCCATCAAGTGGGAATGATTAAATTATCCAGCAGCGAAAGGGGCCAGGGAAGTTTCACATTTTGCATTAGAAGTGGACTCAGATTCCTGGTTTGTCTGTCTTTAAAAAGCCATGTTTCTAGCAGGTTTATAAGTTAGAAATCAAGATTTGGGAATAGCTACAAAGCTAAACTTTTCACCCTTGCTATTATTCTGATTATTTCAGCCTGCTCTTTAATGTTAAGCCAGAGTCCTCAATAATTATAGTTTAGCATTTTGTGCAAATATGGATATTGCTATATCTTTTATCTTTTGAAACTGGAAATACTTATCTGCAGATGGGTATCTTGTTAATAAGCTTATTTTTCATTAAGTGCCACTTGATTCCTGAATATTGCACACATACATATACACATACAAAATTTTAAACCTTACTTCCTCTTTACTGACAGCGGGATAGGATCAGTAGCACGAAGAGGAGCGAAGATGATCACCACCATGCACAAGTCTAGAAAATCTGTTTATGGTGTAGACTAGTATCAGAAATGGTTTTGTTGTTGTTGTTGTTTTGTATTCTACACTAGTGTAGTCTAGACTTGTGTCAGAAATAATTTTTTGTTTAATAGGCTGCAGGCAGAATTTTGTTTCACAGATCCTTGCTATAGATTTTGTTTTTGTTCTTTGTGTCTGAAGGGATGGGATCTTTCTTTCTTTTTTTCTCCATCACTGTCCCATAAAAGGACAGTGCTCTGGGAGCCAGAGGTGTCCAGAATGGGAAATAAAGGAGGGGGGAGAATTCAAGTAGATGCAATCTAGATTCTTTGTTACCCATGAAATCTGCCAAGTCATTCAAACGGATGATTCAGGATAGCCAAAGTAAGAAATTTGAGCTGATTTTAAATGTGTAATGCTCTATCTAGAAGAATGATTGATTGTTTCCTAAAGAACTTCATTTTTCCTTGTGATGGCTCATCTGAAAAGATTCCCAGATTCAAATGATGTGGTAAAGGGTGCTTCCTCTTACTCATACTGGCCAAGTATGGATCAAAATGCCTGGGGGCAATTTGAGGCCTGACCAAGATATATGGAAGGAGCTGTACTGTTCTACAAACACTCCTGACAGAAAAGTCCTGTATGATATCCACAGGTGTTCTGCAAGTCAGAAGAACATATATAACTCTGTTCTTCATAATACAGCACAGGCAAGAATGTACTATAGTAACAATTTTGATTTTGACCAGAATGAATTGAAATTTACAGATAAACTGGGCCCTTAAAAAGAAGGTAGAGTTGTTTTATTTTATAATAAATAGTGGAGGACTTTTCAAGCTTCTGTCCTTTAATTTTTTTAAAGGTCCTAAAATTTGTCTTTTAGAAATGGAATGTGAGAACATTTGCATAGCTAGCAGACTCAGCAGTGGAGAATAGTTTATAAAGTACGAATTATGCCCCTTCCTAAATGTGGTAGAGGGATTAGCTCACTCATTGCTTTTTGTGTTGTTTTTTTAAATAAAACAAATAGGTTGCTAGGTTAAGTCTGCAAGAAACTGGAACTTACTAAACAGAGTCACTTGGTTGAGTTGGGAAGCTATAGAAATTAAGTATACACCAATAAATAAATAAATTTAAAAAACACTGTAAATTAGATTAGCATCAAGCAACAATGAGATGGAGTGTATGAGAAATATTCTAAGACCTCTTCTCCTTTCTGCCTATCCTGTAGGGCAGTGATGTCAAACTCAAGTTGTCATAGTGGCATCACGTGACATATTGGGACTTGTTTTCCCTTCGCTAAACCAGGCCTGGGTGTGGCCAGTGTGTGACGCATCCGGTCTACAGGCTGAGAGTTTGACAGCCCTGCTGTAGGGTAATGTTTCTTAGCCGTGGCAATTTTAAGATAGGTGGACTTTGACTACCAGAATTTGAGTAACACTGTTGTAGAGTATGATGATAAGTGCTTATGCTGGCTTGCCAAAGAATGAAGTCTGGTAAGCACAATGTGGAAAAGAGGGAGGAACTTCCTAGAGGAAGGGACAAGTTTGTTGAGTATCTACACAAAAATATTTCCTGATAACATTTCCACCTTTTTAGCTTTGAAGAAATTTTCATGTTTTCCTAGCCTTTCCAATACAACGTAAACTATACAATCCTGGATGTGTTTACTTATATTCATCTGACTTTTTTTAATGTGCATGTTTTCCTTACATATTTATTTAATAGTATAGTATTTTATATGTAAGTCAGTCTGAAAAAAATACTTCAAGAATGAGCAGATATTTACTCAGCTTGAAACTTAACTAATGTCTAATGCCAACAGAAGTGATGCTGGAGATCAAGACATTTTTTTTCCTCCAGAGTTTCACCTTTAATACAATTTCAGAATAGCATTTAGGTGAACAATGACTTACAGGTTTGCCAAACAGTGAGGGCATCAGGCCTGAAGGTACACACATATTTTGTTGCATGTTTGCTAGAGGTTTGGCAAGATCATAATCGTGAATTGTAATCCACTTGTGAATATGTACTATTTAAACTTACTGGCTTCAATGGGATTGAAATATAATCAACTATGGGCTGGATTGCAGCCATTACATTGTGGAATGCAAGGCAGAAATTTATGGGACACATTCTCTGTTTATATACAATTATCTCAAATAATGTCCAATGGAAATAAACAACCAAAACAAATTGTTGTAAATGTCTCATAGATAAATGTGACATGTTTAAACAATCTTCTATTTAAAGTTTGACCTGGCACAAAATCTTATCTTTAAATTAATGGTAGCTTTCTCCACCTTTTAAGAAATATCCATAAGTTCAAACTACACAGGCATCTCTGGAAAACCTATTAATCTTCTGGTTTAAACTAAATGTCTATTTGAAACTGGGAACCATGCTAAAAATATATGCCAAGTAGCTGGTCTTTAAAAAGCTATTTAATTGCATATGCCATGTAGACATGTACAAGCTCTCAGAGTAGTAGAGAAGGACGTTTTGAAAGTATTGTGCAGTTGGAAGCTTCCATATGGGAAACAATAGACAAATCCCCAAACAGATTTGGGAGTGATGATGAAAATTTTAATGATGTTATAATTTGAACTTCCCCAAATTAAGTACAGTCATACTTCAGTACTTGACTAAAGAGAAGGAACTGGCAGAAGAAGTGATATGATTGAAAAATTGCGTTTTAACCAATCCTTCTTAGAGAAAGATTTTTTAAAAAAATAATCTTTGGGGATGACCTCCTTATAAGCTATGCAGCGAGAGCTTGTCTATAGCAGGGATCTCCAACTTTGGTGACTTTACAACTTGTGGGCTTCAACTCCCAGAATTCAGCTCTGCTAGCTGAGGATTTCTGAGGAATCGAAGCCCACAAGTCATGAAGTCACTAAGGTTGGAGGCTCCTGGCCTACAGCAACCAAGTCTGGGCTGCAAAAACCTCATAGAAGGCAGCAAAGAGGTGTTTGATTTGCCTTGGTTTTGGAATCCTGATCTGGCAGCCCTAAACCTGCCTATTCAACTATATTGACCTTGTGATTACATTTGCAAAGCAGCAGGTTGTACAGAACTTCATGGCCACAGGACAGACTATTTCCATCTCTTTAAATTTAATGGGATTACACCCTGCAGATGCAAAATAAATCCTCAGGTTATATTAAGATTATTAGTATTACCATTATTACCATTATTACTACATGGATTATTATATGTAACTTGCTTTGTGAATTAATAGATCATACTTTGTTTAACCATTGATAAATGCCCCTTGTGTTATCAATAATATACCAAATAACAAATGCCATAGTTTTCTAAAATAATAGCAATAGCATTGTATTTATATACCGCCTATCAGGGCTTGCAACCCTCTCTAAGCGGTTTACGATGTCAGCATATTGCCCCCAACAAT
>JANHJO010000003.1:329652-341613 GCA_032468235.1 Pseudoxyrhopus heterurus
TATGTATATTAATGTTTTCACTCTTGACTTACTTCACCAGTAGAAGAGTCATTATAAGTCAATCTTCCTTAAACACTTTGACAAGCCTTCAAGATTCTGTTACCACACCCTAAATTGGTTAAAGTGTATTCCAATTTCCTGGCCTTGCCTATCTCAAAGGGCTAATATTTAGTGAAATGAGATTTAGAGATTGAAGTTTATGTCTTGGCTATGTAATATTTCATACCATGAACACATAAAAAAATGTCTTCCACGATTCTTTTTCAATGGTCAGATAATATGCTCTAAAACCAAATGAAAAAAGGAACAAGGAGGATATCATTTTGATATGTATATTACCAGAGGTAAGAGGCATTAAATGCACCTTTGAGAATCAGACATGACATAGGGTTGAATAAGATAAGTCTACCCAGAACATAAAACTCTGAGGAAACTGAAGGCCTACTTAATTTAATAAACCTCCAAGAAATGACTATCAGCAACTTTCTCAGCATATGAAAATAATGGCTGCGTTCTGTCTACATTGAATTAAAAGTTTTAAAAAAAATTTAAAGGGTTCAGACAATTAGCAGGCAAAGTAACCAATTTATACTATGAAATAGAAAGATAGCAGAAACTCACACTTCACTTGGGATTTGATAGACATTAGATGCAAATTCATTTTTTTTAAAAAAAAATAGAAGATGTATGCTTTTCATCCGTCTCCCACCCTAATTGGTCTTTCCCCATGTGTTTGAAATTCACACATGGAAGCTTTGATTCAGCATAGCTTTCTCCAACGCTTCCTGCCAGGAAGTATGTGCTTGTGATATTGCAAATGAGCTACAACCTGGGTGGCCACTCCAGCCCTTCTCTCATGCCAACCAGCAAATCTAAACATTTGTTCCAATTTTCACCTTTCATAGTTTAACATATCGTGCTCATTAATGTGTCTGGTGGTCAAGGGAAATTTTATTATTCAGCAGGAATACTTAACAACCTTTTGTTTCACTGCTTCTGATGGTAGACTTTGATATGCTTATATATATGCATAAGGTATAGTAGAGGGAGAAGGAAAAGGGACAGAGAAGAAACTGCTGTTTCTTTTACTCTCTGCAGTACAAGAAAAGGTTCTATTCTAGCTTGAACTTTGGGCAGGAAAACAAGACAAAGTAGCAGAAGTTGCTATGTATATATTTATACAAAATCTGGAAAAAAACATTGGTTGGTATAACAGTGTTTGAGATACATCAACTTGGAAGAATACTAGCAATACAATAAGAGTGTAACAGTTTTCTTCACATATCAGCATAACAGTCTTCCAATGTTTAGAACAGGGGTGTCAAACTCAATTTCATTGAGGGCCACATCAGGGTTGTGTTTGACCTCGGGGGCCCGGGGGGGCATGGCCAGCTTGATGTCACTCATGTCAGGGGTGCCTGTGGCAGCTTGAGCACTCTGCCAGCAAAAATGGAGCTCAGGTGGGCTGCACGTACCCCCCGGGCCCTATTTTCGGCCACGATGGTCTCCTGCAGCCCTCTGCCAGCTAAAACGGGGCCTGGGAAGGCCTCACATGGCCATCAAGAGCTCCATTTTCACTGGCAGAGGCACCATGGGCCAGTCCTTCACTGTTTCCAGGGTGGCCCCTCAGGCCTGATCTAAGCACCCCACGGGCCAGATCCGGCCCTTGGGCCTTGAGTTGACACCCCTGGTCTAGAATTTATATAGCGCGCTCTCAGGGTAAGGGATTTTTTTTTTAGGAAGTGTGTGATCTGAGTTAGTTGTTTGATCCATGATATCATGTTAATGATGTCCAAAAAGGATGGCAAAAAAGAAAAAAATAACCAATAGAAGGTGGGGAAGAAGGTTGTACAGAGTTATTTTTTTCCGTATTTCAGGTAACAGTCCTAAAGTTGCCTTGCAGTTCTGCTGATCCACACAGATCTGCAAATTACTACCAGCTGCCTTGAGCATCTTAATTTATATATTTTTTTTAAAAAAAAATATTTGCGGGTCAGCTCTAACTCTACTGATCATCATAATAAAAACAAACATATAAGCATCTCTTTATGGTGAAGTGGGAAGAGCAGAAATTCACATGTCAATAAATGTACATACAGGTAGTCCTTGACTAACGACCACAGTTGAGACCAGAATTCTGTTGCTAATCAGTTGTTAACTGAGTCATGCCCAATTTTTGACTTACCATTGTAAATCCTTAGACTTAAAAATCTGTTTCCCCATTAAAGAAAAGGGGGGAAATGTGTCTGTACTTTATTATGTCACTCTTGCTAATTCTTTAAAAACTGGGAAATCATAAAGTTTGAAAGCCTTATTATTACCCAAGTTAATTTCCAGAGCAAGTAGATAAGTGCCCTTGAAATTGGGTCGATTCCTGGACAAATGCTCTCCATTTCACCCTGTCTCTAGTAATAACTTATAGCTGTTCCAGTGATCGCTGTGTAATTTCTTTGATCCTGCCCTTCTGTCTTGGCTGTTGCCTTTCCCTCTTCTCTTCTCTCAGCTTTGTCAAGGAAAGTTATTTTTTTCTACTCCAACAACTCCTTACGTTGCATGTCCAAAATGTCAGTTTCTGCTTCTTGATCATCACCACAAAGGAGCAGTTAGTCTTTGAACCAGAGTGGTTAAATGAGATTTTATTTTATTTTTGTAGTCCATGGTATTCATAGTGATCATCTCCAAAATCATTATTTGAAAGTATCAATCTTCTGTCTCTTTTTACTCTTTTCATATTCAACCTTCTCAGCTATGCATTGCATAAAAAGGCTACTGCTTTAGCTGTTTTTGTCATTGCTATCATAGAAATATCCTGTGTGATCTTATCTAGGTTTATAATATATATATATATATCTTCTATTTATTTCTCTAGTATTCTATCCATGTCTATATTTGTTTGTTGTTTGTTTGTTTAATACATTTTTATGCTGCCCATCTCCTTATAAAGCAACTTTGGGCAGTTTACAGATTATAAAGCAAATAGAAAGACAGTTAAAATATATTGAAATATTAAAACTATACAGATTAAAAATTTAAAACTATACAAAAACCAAAACTAAGAGACACATGGCATGGGGATAAAATCTTCTTGTCCTGTCAACCACCTCTGGCAGTGAATGTTTTCTTCAGGGCCCCAAGTCACAGAGAAAAAGGCTCTTCTCCTGTACTCCGCCTGCCAGAATTCCTTAGCAAATATGATCTGTAGCAGACTTCTTCTACTGCCACAAGTGGGGTGAGTTAGTTCTACTTGAAAAAGATGGCTCCTCAGATCCCTGGGCCCATGCCATATATGGCTTTAAAGGTAACAACCAACACCTTGAATTGGATCTGGAAGCAACTGATAACCAATGCAGCTTGGACAATAGCTGTGTTATACGTGTAATCCTAACCCTAACCCTAGTTTCCAGAACTGTGTGCTATGCCAGCTGTAACATTCATTCATTCATTCATTCACTCATTTATTTTTCTTTATTAAACTTTATTAAACATCACAAATTGCTGAACTTCAGGCAGGAGTGGGTTTCTACCAGTCTAACAACCGGTTCATGGATTGCACGCTTCATGCACGCACTGCATTAGCAAAAAGAAAGAAAACTTACCTCTTACTGTAGCTCTGGTGAGTCAGAACAGCTGACGGGCGGCATTCACGCTACTGCGCTGATCAGCTGAGCTTTAAAAAAGGCCTCAAAAGGCAGAGAATAGCACAGGGGCGGGCGGACAGGCAGGCCAAACTTATCACTGGAAGAACCAGTTCACCCTAACTGGCCCTAACATAACAAACAGTTCGCCCAAACCAGACCAAACCAGTAGAAACCTATCCCTGCTTCAGAGTTTAGTGACTATGGTCTTAAAGAGAAGATTTCTTTATGTGTTACCAGCAACTGTGGCAGACATCTTCAGAGCCAAAATGGATGCTCAATACTCCTAATAGATAATATGAAAGCCTACAGCAAACATCATATATATATATTGCTATCTAGGGAGAAGCAGGAAGCACAGCTGAGTGGTCCAAGAATTCTATCCATAGGACAGTTTCATGTGTAAATATATTACTAGGGTTATAGTTCTACCACCTGTACTAGCTTTGATCAGTTGAAGCTTTTATATAGTGCTTTTTACTAAAATCAAAGATATGTGGACAAGATTGCCCACCTTAGGTTTAATAATGCCATTTGGAAATATCCCAATGAATAGTAGGGAACCTATCAATCACCTTGGGAACATTTTGTCAAAACCAAAGCCTGTTTTCATCTAAAACCTGTTCATGTCATTTTGTGCAAGCCAGGATCTTTCATTCCATAATTTTCTTGTAAGCCAAAAATAAGTTGCCTACAAGTATTGGCCATTTTTACTTCTCACCATCCTCTTAACATGTTTAACATCCTCCCACTTTTCCTTTTCTAAGTTTATTTTCACATCTTTTATTTTTACCTTCACATAACAAATCTATGTTGTCTACGTATCTCAAATTTGTAGTGTTTGGATGTCTATTTTGACTCACTAATATCTCTTTCAGTTGGAGGAGGTTCTTAAATATATTCATTCTACTATTTTATAATCTCATTTGCAAAAATGTAGGCTGCCCGTTATGTTATTAACTAAACCTATTTTCCTCTATTAGCTGTCTTCTATTATTACACGATTTTTATCTTAGCTATCAATTTTCCTGCAATTTCTTCTGATTTTCCTAAAAACATCTCTTTTCTTTTATTCTTTTTTTCTTTTCCTTGTATCTGTTTAATGCATATATTAGAAACCAATAATTCATGGCTTGTTCCACAATCTGCACCTGGCTGGCTATGTTGTACTTCCCCATCTTCTGTTTCCTATTATGTGGTCAATTTGATTCCACTGTTGTGCATCTGCTGATGTTCGTGTGCTGGCTTGAAGCAGCTGTTGGCAATAAATAATTCTCCTCACAAAAGCCTTTTAACCTACTTCCTGCATTACTGCATTTGCTCACTCCCAATCTTCCATCTCTCCAACTTTTGAATTCCAATCATCCATTAATAGTATAGCATCCTTTCCTGATATTGCACCCACTATTTCCAAGAGATATAAACCTGTCATTTATTGAGTTATAGCCAAGTCTATAGATAGAGATGACCTTTTTGAATATCACTGCCACTCCATTTCTTCATAAGATCTTATACCTTGAATAGCATAGCATGTAATCATCTGATTTAAATTATTCATTCTGGTCTACTTAAAGTCACTTATTCCTAAAACGTGTAGTTAGGTTTGCTTCATTTTTGCTCTGACAGATTCAAGTGTTTCTTGGTTCAGGCATTTCATATTCTATGTACTCATCTGAACAGAATATCAAATGTGAAATGCTTAAACCAACTTGTAAGCAAGGAATGTTTTCACCCCACCTAGTGGCACCTTCCATGATCAGATGTCCTGACAGCTTTGATAAGACCCAGTCATCACTTTCTTGTTCAACATTCTTCTTCATGAAGCAGAAGAATTAAGATAGAAGATTGAATATTTTAATCTGAAGGTATCATCATCTGGCATCTAAACTTGTCTAAATATTTAAGCCATATCCATACAGTTTTCTCGACAATTCAGGAATGTCTCCCTCCAGATTTGATTTTTGAGTTCCTTCTCCTATATGAGCTGTCTTCCACTCATGCCTGTACCTTTCACCCCAGGAAGCAGATTACCTTCAGTTTACGCTTTTTCCATTTGATTTTACCACTTTCTTATCAGGAGCTCCCCTGACTACAGGATATTCTCAGGGTCATTTTCAAACTTCTCAGCACCTTGTGGTGGTAAAATGCTAGAGGAACAAATAAGGCCTACCACCACCCTAATATCCCATAAGGTAGGATCACCCCTATTTCTAGAAAAACACTCTCTCACACACGGCATGATACATGGTGAGGTAAATGGAGTAAGGGGAGATTAGCAGATCCTGTGATGATTTGTCAGTTTGCAAGGGGGTTGAAAAATATTACCTTTAATTCAAGACAAATTAACATCCCTCAATACACAGTCATGTAAACCTGAAGGAAGGATTAAGGGGAAATTTTTGACATTCCTGAGAAGAAATTAGTAGAGAAATTGAAAAGAAAGAAAGTTGCATATCACCCTACAAATGCTATAAAATGATTTATATCTCTTTACAAATTTTAGAACAAGCCCTAACAGAAATTTCCTTGTGATCTAGCCTGCTTTTCTTTTCTTTTCTTTTTATAATCGTAATTATTGTTTTTCACAAAATGTACTGATCTTTCTCTAAGGATTACTGCAACCTTAATGACATTTGAAAATGTTTGTAAGTCACCTGGGCAGGCAGCCAGATTTGAAGTTTGGTCTCAGTCATGACTTTTAAATGGTCAATCTTATCTATCCACAGAAAACTCTGTGCAAAATGCACTGTTGATGAGTATCTTTAAAACATCTGAGCCATATCTCTGGCATTCTTTCAGAAAGAGTAGTAAATGCCTGAGATATGATTTGATCTGATTATTACCAATGTAAGTGACAAGCTCGGTCTTATGGAATACTGGCAAATATGACATAAAAATCTTGGCTATATTGCTATTCAAAAATCATGTTGATGACAATAGACATATATATGGGGAACAAGGAAGATGCCACTACAGGTCAAAAACTATGCCAGATAGTATTAGAGAAATAATATTTATAGGGTTTTGGATGCAAGTTTCTGTATAGGCTGCTCATTTTCTCTCAATCTGCCTGTAAAAGAGAGGATTTCTTAAGAAAAGAATCCCTGGTTGTTGTCAATATGCTGGGAATAAAATTAATTAAAAAAAATCAGAAATCCCCATAACAATCCCCATACCCATGGATCCAAAAGCATAGTCAGTTTTCAAATGGATTTGATACTTTTTATTTTCTGTATTATAAAAAATAAATATGTTCATTGTCCTTTCTTAAATGCATAATAATCTAGCAATTTCATTCCAGAATTCACTGAGATGGTGATGATAATGATGATGATGACATTAAATTTAAACAGTTTTTATATAAATTTCCAACTGAATGATCAATTTATGGACAGTTTGTCCACTCACATCCATAACCAAACAAGTGACTAGCACTGATGATGTTACCTAGTTTGGGTAATGAAAGGTCTGCAAGAAAGCAATCGAGCTCAGAGGGCACATCTCATTTCAGCCCTGAGGTACAAATATTCTCCTTCATTGGTTATTGTCTGTTAAAATGTCCCTGTGTTTAGAAGCAGAAAAATTCACACCTGTGTGAACGTGCCAAAACAAAAATATCACTTGCAAGTAGAGTGAGACCTAGAGCTGAATAAACCTAGCAAACCTGGATTGCTAGGAATAGGTAGCATTGCTTTGGGACAATGTACACATTTAGAATAGGAACATGTTGTGAATGGTTTCATAAAATGGTTACCATGGGGAGCAGAGCTTGTACATTCACAAAATACATCCATGAATACAGAAAATAGCACATTGATGAGGTTCCTCAAGAATAACACTGCTTTCTGTTTTTCTAGACAATAGACAGTTGTTTAAGCATTTTCTGATTTGTCTCTGGGGCTTTTGTAAAGGTGTTCTTGGCAAAAAAAAAATGATGCTGGAGACTACAGTTTGCTTTATAGAGTGCCAGATTGATTGACTGATTGATTTTCATAAAAAAATATGTACATTAATTTGGGGAAATAGACATTAAGGAAGCTTCAGTGGCTACATTAATTCCCACAGGGACCACATTGTTTAGCTCTGATTAAGAAAGGTATTATGTTTCCCAAGGTATTGGAAAAAAGTCTTACAACTAGTCAACCATGCCAAAATTGACATCAGGAAAAGGTGCTATATTTGCAATCAGATGAGAAATGATGTAGCATATGTATATATAATGATCATGCAGTTTTGCATATGGGTAGAGTCCTGATTAAAATATTTTTTTAATTTTTATTTGTTTGTTTGATTGATTTAGATAGTCACTACTCTCACATACCATACATGACTCTAAGTAACATGTACAATAGCAACAAAGGTCAAGAGAGTTGGGCCCCATATCAGATTAGGTGGTCTTCTGATGTTCTTATTTTAATCCATACAAGAAAATCAATCTCAAAGCAGTTCCAACATTTGATGCTATCATTGCACTGAAGGTTGCAGTATGTGGAAAAACCATTTGAGCAAACAGATGCCTCCGTATTGGTGTTTCAACAAGACTGAACTCAACATTTGTCTTTTGGAATGAAAATATAATGCTAATCCATGTATGTATAGGATGTAATTATATAAAAAGTGTGAACACACACACACACACACACACACACTGTACCTGAAAAGTGCATTTTGTAAGGACTTTTGTAACTTGGTTAGAAAAATATATTTCCCCCCAAAATGAGATAAAATTGCTTGCAAGGGACAGATCTTAAAGAAAAAGGGAATGTATTGCCATTGCTGGGATATTTCATATAGCAAAGCAAAACAAACCTCACACTATTCCTTTGATACTAGGAATCAATTTTTTTCCCTTTGTCCCCTATAGACGTAGTTTGGGGAGACAAAAATTTGCCAATTGCCAATGGTCTGCTTCCATCATAGAATCAGGCATAAGAAAGGCTTCCTTGCTTTGTTTATTCCTTGCAACATATGAGCTTTAGTGTTCAATTTTTTTCAGAAATTGAAAAATGGGTGAAGAGAAGACATTAGCTGGAATACTGGGGAAAGGCCAAGTGTTTCAACTGTTAGTTGGGTGTCCTCCTTGGAAGCTATTCAGAAACGTTGTTAAGCATCAAATTGGGTCCAGGCACCCTGCTGGCTGCTACATCTTTTGAATGACAACTCCCACAATCCCTCGCTAGGCTGGTTGGGGCAGATGGGAATTGAAGCTGAATCATTTGGAGAGCATTATATTGACTGGTCCCTGGCTTCTAGCAATTACATGACTCTTTCTTCCATCTCTTCTGTCCCTCCTGATGTTAAGGTTTCATTATATCACTCCTAAGGGACAAAGCATTCTCCTTGTATCATTTATTTTCTTTGAAAGAATTGCAGCAACAGCCACAGGAATGTCCCTCAGTGGTGAAATCAGAGAAAGGCGATCCATACGTGGTCTCCTTCCACAACATAATACACACGCATACATACTTACACACACACACAAACACAGTCTCCAAAAGCAATGAGTCAAACCAACTGTCATGAAACAGCTCATTTTCAATGGTGTGGTTATATTAAGAGGCTGGCAGCAACCATGAAACCCAGAAGAATTTCCTCTTTGCTTTTAAAAAAAGAAGCTTCAAATAGAAAGAAGTCTGGAAAAGCATTTCTAGTCAATAGAGGACCATGTGGTTTTGTATTTTTTTTTCCGTCTTCATTTTTAAAATGCTAGTGAAGACAGGATTAGTGAAGATTTGGAAGGTTTGGTTTATGCACCATGCCAGGCATATAAAGTTTTCAATATTTTCATAATGATGTTTGAAATGTAGCATTACATTTTATTCCCTCCACCCTCTGCAACCACAATATTTTTTACTGAAGTCACATTGTCTCATTCATAACAGAGGAAAGCTCTTACTGTCACCTCTGCAGATGATCTCATTATCTTGGCACAATTACCATTTTCTGAGAGGTTAAAACCTTACATGTAAGGAACTTGCTCTTCTAACAGATAGGTAGTAATGGAAGGCAGGGGTAAGAGTAGGGGAGAGGAAGAAGAAAAAGGAAGAGGAGGGCATAATTAGCTTACCCTCCTTTCCCTTTCTTCATTTCTTTTCTTTTCATGTCTTTAAGTCAGTGTTGACTCTTACCTAAATAAGTCCCTGCAGTTTACTTGGCAATATTTTTTAAGTGGTTTCAAGGAGGGAGGGAGGGAGAGAGAAGGACTGTACATATTTAAATCTTCTTCAAGTATTATACTTCTCATGTGAACAGCTTTTTTAAAAATGTATTTGATCCTTGCACAGTGGTATTCATTTTTACCTGATTTCATATCGCAAATTTCTGGAGGGGCAATACTACCCACAATATGGAACAGCATCCCACCACTCCAAGACACCAATTCTCCTGGTATTCTAAAAGCACCTTAAAAAACTGAGTTTGGTGCCAGGCCTAGAGTTAATGAGGAATAGGGATGCCATGTCTTATATCATAGTGGCTGTTTCAGCCCAAGCTGCTTTGCTTTCTCTTTGTAATTATTTTAACTTTGTGTAAGCCATTCAGAGTCTGTCAGAGTGGATAGCCTTAACAAATTCAACAAAATAGATCACGGTTTCTATTGTCAGCTATAATGCCTGAATGGAACTCTAGGACAGTGTTTCCCTAGTTGGGCAACCTTGAATGTATAGATTCCAACCAATGATGGCCAATTCTGGAAATTGCTTAGGAAGGGAAGCATTGCTCAGGACAATGTTAGACTTATGACGAAGGGAAATAGTTCCTTGTTCAAAGGCAGCACTTTGAAGGAAGCCACCTTCCACCTTCTTACCACTTTACAACTGTAATATAAAAATGACAGAGATGCTCCAGTCCAACAATCTATTTTTCCATATGCAGATTTTGTTGCTGGATTAGGAGTTGAAGATAGACCTCCAACAGAATCTTTCTGTATTTTGTAGGACAATGATACCTAGAAATGGATAGTTTGCATATAGAAAGTATCTCTACAATTGAGTTGTTGGCAACAAAATAATATTGTGGAGTTCGAAGGGATTACATCAGCCATTAAGTGCTTAGTGCAGTCAAGAAGATGATGGTCTCTACCACATAAGAAGAATTCAGCATTCGGTAAGTGGTTTCATTGTCAAATTGCTATTACTTTTAGGATTTTTTCTAAAACAATCAACCAGGGTCTGTCTTCCTATAAGTCAAGAATATACTTTTCTGTTCTGTGCTCTCAGTTTATAGAGAACATGTGGGATATTCTTTCAAATCCTTGAAAATGGAGGTAAGCATGAAATGGAAAACATTTTGCTGAGAGTCTCATACAAAACAGCCCACAAAGTCCCACTTCAAATGCCCATCAAAACAATCAAGTTGGCTGCATTCACTCAGAACAAAACCATGAACTTCAGAACAGAATTCACAGAGCATGCACATTTTATTTCAACCTCTGAAAAGTCAAAATGGTCCATGTGAAGGCTAAAATGCTCCATTTCAAGATTGTTTTCTATGACAAAACAGTCAAAACACCATTTCTCAAAACATCTAAGTCCTATTCTGAGGTCAAAACAGGCTGTTTGTCCCTATGTCAAAACAACGTTTGATATAAAGTCAATTGGATTGAGTTGGGTGGCTGCAGAAATTGAATAAATACATAAATAAAATAAAGTGGAATGTAAACCTTTAGTTTTCAGCTCAAAACACATAAAATGCTTGTCTTAAGACTTTTTATAGCCATCCAAAGGGGAATATAAATATAAGACTTATATTTCAAAACACACCACAGGATGTATGGTCTTGTGTCCAACCCTGGAATGTATCCAACATGGAATACAAGTACACAAAACCAGAGTTTGTATCATGACTTTGTAACACACCTTTTTTGGGAGGGGGAGGGCAGTCATTGCCATTTGTAGAGGACACTTCTGGTTCTCCTTGAACTTTTTACAGCAATTTCCCCCTTAGACACCTTTTCTTAAGGCTTACCCAATATCTCCAGTCTCTCTTCATAATATTTAATTTTAAAATCTCTGATCATTTTCTGCATTTATTCCAGTTTTCCTAAATCTTTCTTAAAATAGATACACAACTGAACAGGGTATTTAAAGTGCTGAATACAGTGGAATCACTGTATTCGTATTGAGGCAGCCTAAAACTTAATTTGCCTTTTAGGAAATATTTGGCTTGGGCCAACCTCAATGGTGTGAACTTCCATGCACACACCATTATGAGGCCAGAGAGCAATAGCAATAGCACTGTATTTATATACTGCCTATCAGGGCTTGCAACTCTCTCTAAGCGATTTACAATGTCAGCATATTGCCCCCAACAATCTGGGTTCTCATTT
>JANHJO010000003.1:442043-455922 GCA_032468235.1 Pseudoxyrhopus heterurus
ACCCAGATTGTTGGGGGCAATATGCTGACATTGTCAACCGCTTAGAGAGGGTTGCAAGCCCTGATAGGCGGTATATAAATACAGTGCTATTGCTATTGCTATAGTCACCCATCTCAAGCAAGTAACAGCCAACAATTACAAAACAATTAAAAATAATTACAATATAATACAAATGAATTATATATGACAGCCAAGAAAAAAGTTATTATAGATATCAATTTATCCAGGAAACAGGGCCGTTCATGTCCTTGGGGCCCCAGGTCTCGGCACAAAGTCAGGTCTTCAAGACCTCTTCAACTCTGGGGGTGAAATGTTCCACAGGGCTCAGGGACTAAAGCAGACATGGCATGCTTCCTAGTGCAGGTCCCATCAGCCTACAGGTCCCATCAGCCAACATTCCTTGGATCTGTAGTATGTCCAACCTGCTGGACCAATTTGGATGGGTAGAAACCACTGGGAGAAGTTGGTCCCTTAAGTAATCCAGTCCTAAACCATGAGGGGTTTTAAGGTGACACTCAGCACCTTAAATTGCATCCAGATATACAGAGGCAACCAATGCAACTCAAATAGTAATGGTGTTACACGTACGGTTATAGTGGTGTTACATGTGTCAAATATCCAGCACCATTTACTACCTGTGCAAGTGCTTTTTTCACCAGTTGAGGTTTTCGAAGGTTTTTTTAAGAGCAGGGCCCTGTGGAACATGTTGCAACAAGAAGTAGAAATGGTTACAATATATATGCTGTAAAAATCTAGATCACCACTAGATGACAGCAATGAGATACATATAAACCTTTAACTCTTTGCTACCTACTAGTATTTATATAGATATTGAACCATGTTTACCATTGCCATATTACTGATTGATGTTTGCATTTTCCTAGATCCAAGAGAACATATTATTTGGATTTCAATCCATACAAAGAGCATTTCAGGCTATTGTTTTCATTAAAGACTTGAACATTAATGTTGAGTAAAAGTACACAATGATTAGAATTCATTAGTAGCTTGCTAATAATACCTTATTTGGTTTGCAGAAAACTGTTGTCTTCTTTTAATTCCAGCTATTAAAACAATCCATATTAAATTAGGTTACAAGCTATAATATATTAATTGCTTCCCTAACTATTTCATCAGAAGCATAATCCATTCTTCTGCCAAGCCCCTTAAAAACAAACAAATCACCATCTTCAGGTTTAATTAAACTGGAGGAGCCAAAGATTTGAAATGGAATAATGTCTTGCTATTATGCTTAGAAGAACCTTCTGTTGGACATTTAGAGCAAAATATTTCACAAGTTTAGAATGCAATCCTGCTCATAAAGAGGATGAAATCAATGAAGGCTACTTAGCTGACACCAAGTTTAAATGTTAGGTGGTGGCCTGAATGTAAGTATATTTAATTTTAGAACTCTGGCAGCTAGTCTATAACTTCATTTTATTCCACCCCAACTAGGACTCAGATGGCTGGAGTCGGGGAAGAAGGGAGATGAACCCTCACACATCCTATTAAAAATATGAGCACCCAAGAATTGGGCTTTCATCCAAGAAAGAAAAGAAAACCCCCTAGAGACAAGGGTGTTTGCAAATTCTGACAATTTCTAATGAATGATAAAAACAAGCATTGCAACATTGCAATGCAAGCCCTGCCCTTTATATCCATGTATCATCATGACACATGTACAAAAGTGCAGAGCTTGCACCATCTCATTGTAGCATTCATCAGAGAGAGAGGAGGGGGGGGACACCTGTGTTCAGAGACCTTGAATCACCAAGTTTTCTGTTTGGAAATTTTTAAAATAATAGGGCAGATGGACAGAGTCATCATCATCATCATCATCATTCCAAGTTCAAGTGTTAAGGGTCATTTCCCCTTCTTCTTTTAATAATACTAGAACTCTGACGAAGCCAACAGTTGCAAAGGAGGAGGAATGAATTGAATGTGATCCTTGTAGGATGTCACAGATTGAACTGTTTAACTTCAATCTGCAAAGAAGTGCTTCTAATAGTTCACAAAGGCTATTCAAAAATGTTGGTGTTATGTATCATTTGGTATCGAGTATGTAACTGTATATAATATTAAGGTGCACATCGGTACGTTAGGAAAGCACAGATGAATTTCTAAAATTGACTTTCTAATGACTGGCTACCATAGACTAACAAGGTTTTTCTTCTGCAATGTGTGAAATTCAGCTAACCTTTTAGCTGGCATATTTGGATTCTCTCTTTTTCCTTTCTGTGTATCTGCACAGTTTTTAATTCCTGGATCAACTAGTGGTAAATCACAATTAAATAGATCTTCCAACTTCCTGGTTCCTTCAGCTCCATAATCTGTGATGTGGATGGTTTGATTTTAGCTTCTTGCATCATGGTTTATGAGTCATAATTCATGGCTTAGAACCTTCTACAAATCCAGCCAGTTGCACTGTATTCAGTGAGCCATAGTTAAACTGTGGTTGGATGAAACTAACAGTTAAAGCCATCCTTTTCATAGCCTTATTTATCAGTGTGTAAAGGGGATACAAATGACTAAGTGCATGTTCTGATATCATGATACATGCAAAACTTACTTGTTTCAAGTATGAGGACACAGGTACATAAGGGCAGCCTTTCTTTTCTTTTTTTGTATCATTACCGTTCACTGCAGGTGCCACTGCCTGCATCTGAATTTCCTATCAACATCGAACTAATGACTACTAAAAGCAGAATTCTTAAGTACATATTTTATTAGGTTGTAAACAACAACTAGCAAAGGTTATTAACATGTTCCATTATCTTCAGTGGAGACACTTGGCATTAAGAAAAGCAAACACATAATTTTGGTTATGGAAAATTAAGTAGGAAAAGCAAAGCGCTTCATTTATACGCTTGCTGTACATTCCTTGGTTTTGGCAAATTCACAATCCCATCTTCATCCAGGTAGCCAAGGGCCAAACTAAATGAGATGCTTTTGTTACAACTGCTTTTCCCCCCCAAAAAAAATAGGTCTCTCTCCTACAAACAACTTCTCTGTGCTGTGTGAAAAAGCTCTTTCAGAAAATGAAAAATCTGGGGGAAGGAAATAATTTCCAGTGTGCTAAGAAAGTGTTTCATAACGTCATCCTGTTTCTATTCTGCAAAACAACTTGTCTGTTGTCGTACTTTTCCTCCTGCTAATAGCAGGACTACATATTGACCATTTCGAGCAAAATCCTTCAATTTCTGGGGTAGTTCAATATTATGCACTTTCCCTCTTCAGTTCCTAATTAACAGAAACTAATCTAATTGAGCCACTTGTGTAGAGACGTGCTAGACAGAAAAGAAGCATATCTTTTAGCTAGGTAGAGAAAGAATATTCACAACTTGCTCCAAATGGAGCATTGTTTTTTTTTTTTAAACTGGGGACTCCAACGCGTATAGCTTTCCACTTTCAGGAAAACTTGATCCTCAAAAGCATTTCAAAATAAGTAGAAAAGAATCGACTTTTCATCGGTAAGAAGGTAGCCCCGTTTGCAATAAAATTGCCATCATCATGAAACTGGGTCACAAGTTTTGAAAATGACTACTGTAAGTGAAAGTCCCCTTTGCTCCATTATAATTTGGACTAAAGGCTGGAGGCAATTTGTCAAAGAGTTCAGTCAGTTCAGTTCATTTTGAAATGCTCATGAATTTTAGGCAAAGATCTAGCAATAAAAATGACAGGGATAAGTCATTACGATCCTGAAGCTTGTCCCTCATGAGAAATGTGCACAAAGCATTTGACACTTTGGATTAATGAAAAACCAACAAGGCCTCCATCTCCCAGCTGTTTCCATCGTTATTCCTCAATCACCTCCTGCAGATACACCTTCAGAGGCTGCTTAAGATGATTTCTTCTTTGCCTCATTCATTTTTTTTCATCTATAACTTGTTCCACATGTTTTTTAGTAGCAGCACAGAGCATGTCATATTAAATTTCTCCCTGTAAAAGCATGGCTTTCTCTGTAAATATTGAACATCCTTCATCACAAAGACTATGTCATCATGGAGACAGATAACATTAGACCAGGGGTGTCAAACTTGATTTCATTGAGGGCCGCATCAGGATTGTGTTAGACCTCAAGGCCTGAGTGGGCATGGCAGGGGTGGGTGTGGCCTTGGAGGGCGTGGTCAGCTCAGTGTCCTGCAGCCCTGTGCCGGTGAAAACAGAACCCGGGAGGGCTGCATGTGGCCCTCCCAGGTTTCATTTTCGGCTGCAATGTCCTCCTGCAGCCCTCCCGAGCTCTGTTTTCACTGGCAGAGGCACCACGGGCTGGTCCTTCGCTGTTTCCAGAATGGCCCCATGGGCCAAATCTAAGCACTCCATGGGCCAGATCCGGCCCGCGGGCCTTGAGTTTGACACCCCTGCATTAGAGCAGTGCAAGCAAACCAGATTCATCCTGGCTCAAACAAGATTCATCCAACCTTCGATTAGTAGATATCCTGGTCCCTCAGACTCAACCTACAGTATGCCCAGATGCTGCTCATTGATGGATTGCCTTTTGTTACAGCGCATGTAGTTAGGCTTTGTGTAGCAGCACCAAAGATCAACTGGAACCTGATGGATCAATTAGGCATTTTATGTATTATTTAAACTCTAGATATTATCACTTATTTTAATTTTTTCATGTTATTACACCTAATTTTAGTGTCTTATATTTTTATAAATTATCACAGGCTGCGTCCTGGACCTTGGGTCATAGATATTAGTTTGATGGTTTTATAAATGTATTTTAACTGTGTCTTAAACTTTTGTATGTTTGTTATCTATTAAGATGTGTATGGGTATGTCTGGGTATGTTCACAGATACATTCACAAAATACTCTGCTTGTGCTGGTCTGTGACTGTAATAAACCTGAACTGAATTGAATTGAACTGAATCCCCAGCAAGCATGGAATTCTGGGAGTAGAAATCCACACATCTGAAAATCACCAAGGTTGAAAAGCAGTACATTATTCTGCTAGAACAGGGGTGTCAAACTCGCGGCGTCACCGGGGCATCATGTGACATATTGTTTTTTTTTTTTCCTTCGCTAAACCAGGCATGGGCATAACCAGCACATGATGCAAACACGGGTCACGAGTTTGACGGCCCTGTGCTAGAAGATCGATAAAAGTATGCAAGTTAATCTAAGCAGGATCATTTTTCTTGTGGCTTTTAGGATGCAAGACCTATTTTTGGATCTCAGGTTGACTCTTTCACTACAACAAAAAGTGAAAGTGAAATGTAGCCTAATTCATATTTATTATGTGCAAATCATGTGCAAATTTGGGGGGACGGGGGCAATATGTACTGCTTGTTTCATTGAATTCTGCACCTGTAATTTAATTATGCTGTTTCTAAAAGGATGCAGGATGTTAAAAACAGAGCAATTCTACAGTGTCATTGCTTGTTTTGAAAAGTGAAAGCAAATTTCTCCCAGCATCTTCCAGAAACAGCATGATCCTTGCCTTCCTTCTCCAACTACTCCCCCGACATCACACACAAACAGGTCTGCTTCCACTCGAAGCTTCCAGATGCATTTCATCTATTAAAAATCCTGCCTTTAGTATGACACTGTTCTTTGGAGGTCTCCTTTGACAAAGCAAGCAAGTTTATACCTGAACTAAAAGTGACACCGTTAAATTATATTTTTTAAAAAAATTATAGAAACCATGTTGGGAGCTGCTATTAAATGTATCTTTCAACTACATGGCCTTTTACAAAGATTAAACACAACAGCTTCTAGGGGTAAGCTACAAAATGCACACACCTCCAAGTTCAGCCAGATTTGTTTCCTTTTTAATACTTAACTGAAATAGTAAACAAGGAGAACAGGATAACATCACAGCATCAAATGGTCATTGCAGGACACCACATATCCTTCACTACTTTGCAATATCACTGCTAGCAGCACACTTCTAATTCTAACAACAATCACTTGCGGAAAATTTTAATAATAATTCAAGATGTAATGAAGCAGCTAACAGAATGCCTTCGTGCTGGAGGGATGCTTATATTGGTATGTGCCATGTATGCATTAAAGAGATTTACATTTGCATCCATTTGGTTAACAATCCACATGTGACCTAACTATAAAAATGCTTCCTCTGCCATTTTGCCTACAGGCATATTATATGGGATTATGTTGTTGGCTTTCCACCCAATCATTCGTCAACGTGTTATTCACTAGAGATCTGTGTCATAGAGGGGTAACAAAGGCAGTCCAGGGGTCTCATAACCCAGAACACCCATTATGTGGTTGGACAAAGATTGCCCACTTTTACAATTTGGACAAGAGTTGGGAAGGATTTTAAAGGCAAAACGGAGTGCCTTAAGCCCAGCAAAGGGTTAAAATGTACCTTGCAGTCCTTGAAAAAGTTCACTCCTTCTCGTCCCCAAAATTGGATTGCCACAAGGTACAAATGCAATCCTCAACTGGTTTGGAACAACCCTGATTTCAGCAAAAATCCAAGGACAGTCAATGAGCTGAACTGAATGGGGAATTAAACTTGGCCCTTTCCAATCCTAACTTCCCAGGTGATTTCTTCCACACACCATCTTTCTCCGAACAGCTAAAGAAAAGCTAAGAAGAAACTTCTTGTGCCTTCAGGGATTTCTCCATTTAATATTAGCTCCTTTTTATTGATTTAGAATGACTAATGTTTCACATTAGGAGATCTGGTAGACGTGACTTCAAATTGCTCTTCGCCTGTTCAGAAACATTAGGTAGGCTTCCATGCCTGTCCTCACCTCTTAGTCCTTTGAGGCAGGCCAGGCTAGGGTTCCAGGAATGTCCTTCATAGTGGTCAGATAGAATAATAACATATTAAAAGTATGTACAAATTTCTCTTTGCCCCACCTTACGCTGAACAAAATAAAGACAACTTTACTTTGCGTTACTTTTTCACACTTCCCTCTTTCTCAGGATTATATCATTTTTTCTGCGAGTATCTCCTTAACAGTTTACTAATTCCTTCTGTGTTCTCAAGGTTAGTTTGTCTTTTCCTCACACCACCATGACTTTAAAAAAAAAACCCGCCTAGCTGTGCAACTCACAATGATTGCAAATGCACGTCCTGTGTTAAGGGACCAATTCACACAATAATGTCATTACCCAGGAGCATTATCTGATTAAGTTAGCAGCTATTAGATTCCCAAATCCATGGGGCTCCCCTTGAAATATCCACTGACCCATTCAAGGCAAATCTTTTCCGAATATAAGTGTTTCACATGCAAAACCTTCACATGTTATCACCTAATCCAATTTGTTCTGCAGCCAAAATAGTCTGTGCCTAACATTCTGATTTTTCACGTTCACTTACATAAGGATGTGTCCTCTTATCTTATGGTCAGTCTTACTGAACTGGTATGAAGTGGTTACTTCAATACTACATTTCTGTGGCCAAGCTGCAGTTTGGAGTTTCTCGTTCATTTTCCACATTATTGCATCTGTGGCATTGCACCCTGTATTAGTACCTAAAACGTCCACATAAAAATGAAACTTTTCCAGTCTTTCTCTTTGTCTCCATATTTTTCCTTAGCTGCAGCCCAATTCTTGAGGCCTCCATTCTTCTGTGTCATCGTATGTGTTGCATGTGTCATCGAGTCCATCCCAAACTCTCCTGATAACAAGACCACATGCCTCTATTTTAACCCTAAAAGCTATTCCTCATATGTATGTAACAACAGAACAAATATGCTCCGGTAACAACTTTTTTCTGTGTATTCCCATGAAATTGTTTTCAACAGACCTTCAGCCCATGACTAAAGAAGCCCCTGTTGTTGTTGCTGACTATAGTAAGTGGCACTCATCTCCATTTCAACACCATTGAATCAGTGCTGTCTGAAGACATTTCTGCAGTCATGTGACCAGCATGACATCCTAGAGCACTGTTATTTCCCTACTATAATGGTACTTATTTATCTACTCGCATTTGCATGCTTTCAAACTGCTAGGTTGGCAGGAGGTAGGGTAAGGACGGAAACTCACTCTATCATGTAGTGCTTGGGTCTTGAGCCTGGGCTACCAGCTTTCCAGCCAACGAGCCCAGTGTCTTAACCGCTGAGCCACCGTGACGCTTAACCCATGAGTAAGTCAGCCTGAAATCATGTTTAGCTATACCAGTGTTAAAATAGCATTCTCCACACCCCTTATTACAACTTCACCAAAGGCAGCCTCACTTTCTTAGGTGTTATCACCTGCACTGGAAAGTGTTAGTATTTTCAAGAGTGAAAATAGCAATTATGACTGTACAACAGAAACTCCTTGCCTTTCACGTGTGTTGTCAGGTTACAGTCTCCATTTTTATATTTTTATTATTATTTTTTAGCCCTATGGAAGTCTCTGGAAAGATATCAGGTGGCTGTTGTGAATTGCAACAAGGGTAGAAGGCTCCAGACTCCAAGGTAGATTCAGCCTTCCATCCTTCTGAGGTCAGTAAAATGAGAACCCAGATTGTTGGGGGCAATATGCTGATTCTGTAAACCGCTTAGAGAGAGCTGTAAAGCACTGATAAGCGGTATATAAATCTAATGCTATTGCTATATAATAAGGATTGTCAACAGGGAAAGCAAATAATAAGTTTCTGCTGATCGAAGCGTTGTTAAAGGTATAGGAAGTCTTTAACTTAAAATTACTATTTGGAGCAAAATTTCCATTGTTAAGCAAGGCAGCTGTTAAGTGAGTCATGCCCAATTTTATGACCTTTTTTACCACAGTTGTTAAGTGAATCACTGCAGTTGTTATGTGGTCATTAAACTTGCTGAAAGCTGGATGGGAATGGTGATCACATGACCCTAGGATGCTCTAATAATCATAAATAGATGCCAATTGCCAAGCACCCAAATTTTGATCACGTGACTGTGCGGATGCTGTGATGGTCACATATGCAATTGATTATAAGTCCAACCTGTTGTAACTTTGAACTTTGAATGGTTGTTAAACAAATAGTTGTAAGTTGAGGACTACCTGTACCTAGCCTCTTACATCACACTTCCCATAGACTTCCTTTACCCTTCCAAATAATCCTATATTCTTCCTTTAGGCTGTCTATTGAGCTAACTCTTGAATCTGAATCAGAATAGAGCTGGAAGGGACCTTGGAGTTCTTCTAGTCCAGCCCCCTGCTCAAGCAGGAGACCTTACACCATTTCAGACAGGAGACTTTCCAGTCTTCTCTTAAAAACCTCCAGTGATGAAGCATCCACAACTTCTGAAGGCAAGCTATTCCACTGGTTAGTTCTCACTGTTAGGAAGTTTCTCCTTAATTCCAGACCACTGCACAGCCTTTATGCTAACCTTTTATAACCATAAGCATATAGTCCAACAAAAACTGTTGCATTCTGTACATGTGGAATTTCACAGGTAGGAGCCACTAAAGATAACTTGAAATCAATATTGACTGACCAACCATACCTGGAAAAGATGCCACTATTCAGTGTGGACAGATGGACAGCTAACAGTTGAATGAGGAGACACTGAAAAAATTATCTATATACCGGTAGTTTGGAAGGAGTGCTCTTTTAAGGGTGGATTCAAAATCTGTCCAATACCCTGGTTGTTTTTTATACCAACAGCTGCCACATTAGTTATTTATTATGAAAAAGACAATGGATGAATCCATGTTTGTTTATTGCACACACATCCATGATCTCAATTCTCAGCAACACTAATCAAATAAGCCTCGTGTTATTGTTTTTTAAATGATGTCCTGTATTTCATTCTCTACTATTGCTTTCTCTCTCTCTCTCTCTCTCTATATATATATATATATATATACAGTATATATATATAGGCTACATAAGCAATTCTTTAATTAAAGTGAGAAGTAACTGAACCACCAAAATACTTAATCAGTTTGCTTCTTTTTTTATGTACAATATTTGTAACCGTTTTTCAAAAAGTCAAAGTGGTTCAAAATCAAACAAATCTAGCCCTCCTAAATATTAATAATAGCACCAAAAACAACAGCAGCATATTAACACAGGATGAAGACTCGGAATTAGCAAATGCTTGCTAAGAAAATAATTTCCATTTAGGAAGACTGTTGATATCTGTTATTCTGTTTAATCACAGGATTGTTCTTTCAAACAGAAGACTATATTGTTTACATTTACTATGCTAAGCTATATTTGTACCTCCAGGTTTATTTCCAAAAAGTTCAAGGCAATAAAGATACTTTTCACGCACCCACTTTCACAACAACCCTTTGATTAATCTGAGGTAAATGGTCCTACAATCGTCAAATGAATAATATGGATAAAGGCAGAATTGAAACTCAATCTTTCCTATTCTGGTCTGATATTCTAAAAACTATAATATAGTGGCTTTGCACATAGCCCAGATCATCTCTGCCTTGACTTGTGATGTCCAAACTCGAACACAGGAAACACATCTTGCGAAGAGCTTAGTACAGTGGTGTCGAACCTTTTTCGGTTTGCATGCCAAATCGCTTGCGCGCACGTGTTCCCGTGTGCCCTCCACCCACAATGCAACATGTGCCCCCGCGCATGCGCACATGACCCCTGGGATTTCTAGCCCAAAAAAGAGCCAAAAAACAGCTGTTTTGGGGGGGTTGGGCTAGAAACCCGGGAGTCGTGCATGCATGTGCAGTGGAGCTAGGGTGGGCGACAGCTGGCATGCCGGGAGACATGGCTCCAAGTGCCACTTTGAGTACGCATGCCATAGGTTCGACATCACTGGCTTAGTACAAGCCAGGCAGTAACAACTGAGTAACACTCATGGTACTGAATACAACTCAAAGATGTATTGAGTACTGGGTCTCATGGCACAAGGAAATAATTGGCAGGATAATTCTGCTGCTTTCTTTGTTGTGCAAGGCCAATGATACTATGCAATCGAAATGGAACAAATTGCAGTGCAAACTGGCCTACTGTTATTTAGGTCTGGATACTTGAAAACAAAGAGTGCTTCCAAATAACCTATGATGCTGTTATATTTCTCATTATCCAAGGCCTCATCCGATGCTTTTCTAATTATTTAGTGGAGACACAAAGCAGAGTTCATATATTTGTATGAAATCATCACCTGCAAGCAGGAAAGCATCTAAATCAGGGGTGTCAAACTCAAGGCCTCTGGGCCGGATCCAGCCTGCGGGGTGCTTAGATCTGGCCCGTGGGGCCACCCTGGACACAGTGAAGGACAAGCCCGCAGTGCCTCTGCCACAAAAACGGAGCTCGGGAGGGCTGCATGTGGCCCTCCCAACTCCGTTTTTGCTGGCAGAGGGTTGCAGGAGGCCATTGCAGGAGGCTGGCAGAGGGTTGCAGGAGGCCGAAAAAGGAGCTTGCGAGGGCTGCAGGTGGCACTCCCCAGCTCAATTTTCGCTGGCAGAGGGTTGCAGGAAGTCATTGCAGCTGAAACAGAGCTTGGGAGCCTGTTTTCGCTAGCAGAGCGCTCAGGCCATCACAGGCACCCCTGACACGAGTGACATCTAGCTGGCCATGCCCACTCTGGTCTCCCAAGGTCAAACACAACTTTGATGCAGCCCTCAATGAAATCGAGTTTGACACCCTTGGTATAGATAGCCCTCAACTTACATCTATGACTGAGCACAGACTGATGATCATAAATTGTTAGGCAGGTTACTATGTGACCACACCTCATTTTACAGCTGATTTTGTAGCAGTCATTAAGTAAAAGCCCAGACATTAAGTATTTTTTTATCATTGTCTGCCATGGATGTTCTTTTGCCAGAACCTGGAAGTAAACACTGGTTTCCAGCAAAACAAACAAACGAACATTGTGAATGGCAGTCACGTGACTATGGATGCTGCAAATGGCCATAAATGCAGGCTGGGTGCCAAACACTTAAAATCTGATAAAGTGACTGCTGGGAGGGCAGCCTTTGGAACTTTAATTGTGGGTCATATGTAGCTTTGGGGAGGTCCAACGTAAGTTTAAGCAGTCACTAAGTGACCACTCATAAGTCAATTTTCGATATTCGCTACAAAGTCTTGTACCATTCATGTATGCCATTCTATTACTTACCAAGCTGAATATGTAGCCATGAAAGAAGCTGAGTCTCAAAAGAACGTCTTTTTCTTTTCTTTTTTTAAATAAAAACAACAAATTTCAACTTTCAGATTCTATTTGAGATGAGAAGACAATAATTTGGCCATATCATTGTGCCATTATACTACGTAGCTTTCCAACAATTATCTAACAATTCATTAAACAGCATACTTGCTATAATACCCAAACCGAGCTGGGCTAACTTTGAAGTCTTCTGAGTCTAATCAAGAGCTATCATAACTTGGGTGAAAAACAGTAAAACTGGATTGGGAATTGTCTAAGATTAACACATTCCTGTGAGTGGAACAATCCCAAAGGCCCTAGGATATATTTATATTCTATGTCTGAAATTTAAAAATCATTTGTGGGAGTTTGGATTTACTGATTTTAGAGGACAGAAATATGCATGGATTTATTTGGTGTTATGGATATAATCCAGAAGGGAGCTCACTATTACAAAAGTGACTGGTAATATATTTTTATACTCTAGCTTTCCTTCTTTCTTTGTATATGCTGGTCAGCGTATCTCATTCTCTTTTCCCCCTTTATGCATGCATTTTCTTTATCATATGCTATGTTCTTATTGCAATTTGTTGTAAAATCATTATTCATGTTATTACAAAGCAAAATTCAACACCAGATTAAAATCAGTTGTATCGATTCCCAGAATTGCCAGTCAGTCCAGCCACTGAGGGTTGCACTCCCAATAGAACAGGATGGAAAGTTTTCTATATCTCATCATCTGTACAGGGGGTAGCAGATATGTTTGAAGATAACGGTGTGCTTGATATAAAATTGCAAAGCTGATGAGAATCAATGAACATAATTCAGTTTACTGTTATGTCCAGTATAGCAAGGATCTTCAAACTCTTTAGATCATCAAGCTCGTCATGAAGTTGCAGATTGTTCATTGACCCCCAGATATTTATTATATGAAAATAATGTAATAGACATTACTTTACCCAATACTACCATAAATACTAATACTTAACCCCTTCAATAGTCCCATTCACCCTTGGGGGTCGATAATGATCACTTTGGGGAATCCTGCAGTATTGGATCTGAAACTCTGGCATCTTTCTGACCTTCCAAACTTCCTGAAAAATAGAATCCAAAAGCATGAAGTTTGCCATTTTACATTCAAGAGGTTTCTCCAATTAAATAGTTGAAATATCTTCTCCAACATTTCCACCCAGTGGTTCTAGCTGGTTTCTGTAGAACAACACAGAATAAGTCTGCTCCATCTTCCATATGATTCCCCTTAAAACATCTGTAGACTTTTACCTTCTTTTAACAATTTTCTACCCAAGTTAGTGGTCCTCCACGTATAGCATCTGCACTGTTTCACCATTTGTTTTCTCCTGACTTTTCTCACTCTTATAACCAGGAATCATGGGGCTATAAGAGAGCCCACACAGCTTCATGGCCTTGGAGTTAACCAGATACTGGCAATATCTTTTTCTATCTTGTCTCTATAACATTGCCATAGGCCACTTCCCTGTTTGTGGCTGTTTGTAACATCTTTTACTATCACCTGGCCATTTTAGAGATATTATA
This sequence comes from Pseudoxyrhopus heterurus, assembly GCA_032468235.1. Taxonomy (NCBI): domain Eukaryota; kingdom Metazoa; phylum Chordata; class Lepidosauria; order Squamata; genus Pseudoxyrhopus; species Pseudoxyrhopus heterurus. Next base: position 455,611 of record JANHJO010000003.1, read on the forward strand.
GAGCCTGTCCACATTACTGTTATATCAATCTAAAAATGAGTGGTTGGCTGTAAGCAACCTCTGTGAATTGCCAGTGGAGATCCCCCTTTCACTTCCTGTCCAGCCCGTGTATAAGATGGATTTAAGTTGTCCTCAGCTAGCTGGGTTAATATACTATTTTCCCACATTCCAACCAAGAAAAAATTCAATTCAAGGTGTTTAAAATCTAGGATTTGTCAACCATTATTTTGGAGGCAAATCAAGGGCCTATAGTGGCATGAAAAATGAAAACAACAGTGGTAGTCCAGGAATTGGAAAAGGGACAGTATGTTT
>JANHJO010000003.1:458020-469027 GCA_032468235.1 Pseudoxyrhopus heterurus
TTTTTGAGGGCTGAAAAACTCGACTTATACTCGCGTATATACAGTACTATACCTGAAGGAAAAGAAAGAGCAAACTCCACACAGTTTTACCAAATACTCTGCGGCTTTTCAAAATAAATCTAAGGAGTTTCTCTTTTTGACTATAAAGCTGCACCACTCTCAAGCAATGGAAATTAAGTACATTAGTACTTAACCATGTTGATGAAGAAGATGGAAGTTCTTAGCTCACCGAATTACAGAGCTTTCTCCTAAAGGCCATTAGACTGAAATCAGCCACTGTTGTTTTTATGTACAGTATTGGAGCAAAACTTACTCAGGAATAGAAAGTAGTTGTTGTAAAAGGAAGGAAGAAGTTTGAAAGACTGTGTCATGGCTGCTGTTCTGCTGCTTGCTTCGCATTGCATCTTGCCAGCCTAATATTTGCAATGGCGGGAGGAAGAGATTGGAATGGGGGTGGTTAATGGGGATTGGGGTTGAAGCAGAGCTGGCCCTGACTATGAAGAGCACCAATCAAGCACAAGGTCAGCAAAAGGAATATGGAGATGGGAAAGGCACAATCACAGGCTCCATTTACAAAACAACCTGAGAACTTGTAATTGGACATTGACTGATAACAGGGGGATGGCCAGGGGAAAGGGAAAGTTAATTGCATTGTTTTCACACCGCCAACCGATTCTGCATGGTTTAATCTGCAACTGCTTTGTTCTTAGTAAAGTATACTCTTGTAAACAGGAAAGAACCAGGAGTCTTTTTTTGCTAATTAAGCTAAATGGGATGGATGACAGACTGCTAATTCTTAATATTTTTTAACCAGTTCTAATCCAATGAAATTTATCATGTTCTTCAAATACAGACTTCAGTTTTTCCTTCTATATGTTTGCAGATGAACATTGTACCTAAAGTTGGGCTCTAGCAATAAGCAAACAAAAAATGACAATCTTGCATCTCATTTAGTTCAGTTTACAAAGAATTGCAAAAGACAGGGTAAGCTCCACTGAACTAATGGGACCACTCCCAACAACAGGACTGGCACTTTGCTATTCTGCTATTTTCTTAAATGATTTTCTTAAATCTATTAGCAATGTAGATTTATGGGTTTACATCCAATGCAGAACAGACCATTTTGCAAAGGAAATAAACATGGCATATTACGGCAGGCATTAAAAGGCATGGATTGTATGTGAGTGCGCATGCATGCAACCTTATAAGCTCATTAAATCTCCAGGCTTAAATTCACTTACATGGAAATAGACTCACTGCATTAAAATGTTGCATAGGCATGTATAAGATTGCACTAAAAAGCACAAAACTCCATATATAGTACAGGCAGTGCAAATACATTAAATGGAATCCTGACTTCCTTACAAACTGCTGGAAGATCAACGCTCAAACATGAATGCACAGCAAGGCTTGCAAAGCCACACCTCTTGGCAGGCAAAAGGAAGAAGCGATCTTGGTCAGAGTGTCCTAAAAAGGAATTCTATTGTTCATCACTGTGATATGTCAGCATTGCTTTCAGGGATGGAGACAAGTATTTGCAGAGTTTTCTGCTCAGGTATCCAAATAGTATGATCTTGGTATTTTTGACTTGCTAGGGAGAAGGCACCATTTGTTATTTTGCCTTAGGCTGCCAAATACTTTGGATCACCCTAATCACATAGTTGCCTTTTCTAAGTAAATGAAAGGCCTACAGCTAATCAGGAAGCTGAAATAGAGGCCAAGCTATTTGTCCATCCAGCCCAGTGTTCTATTTGACAGGACCTGGCTTTGTGCAAAAACTGACTCCATTAGCTGTAGACTATCATGCACAGCAAAGTGTTTTCCAATAAGTACAGCAAAATTGGGAAGTGGGGGGAAAAAACAAAGAAAATACGATACAAAACTCCTGAAAAGAGGAAATGGCAAAACAGCTGTTCAGACAGAGAAGTCATACTTTTGGTCAAGCCATAAATCACATTTCTGCAATTCCAGGGGATGGGATTTCCAAACTTCTAAATTTTAAACAATATTGACACTCGAAACAAAGAAGAGGACTAGGACTATAAGTGAGTACAACAATGCTTTTACATTTCATCAAGCTACAAACTAAAAATATGAGATATGCGCTTTAATCAATCAATCAAAATTTATTTATTATCCAAGACCAACTACCACATGCTATATAAATAAGACAGTAAATTATTCCCATCTCCTGATCCCCTTAATGGTTCCAATATGCAACTAAAAACACACAAATGTAACTCTAATTACAACAGGAAATTTGTCTCAGCAGTTACAAAATATGTTGAGATTTGAATAAAAACAACTTGGGGATTTATTGTGCTTTCCATTTGTTTCTTCCTTTAAAACAATCATCTGAAGCAGATCGTCTTCCATCATCTCATTACTTTGGATGAACTGACACTGAATGCTCTCCACTTATCCATGGAAACTCTGCAATGCATTCATCAAATGAGATTAGCTGAGACCCATCTTCGTAGGACTTCCGCACATCGACTGACCTCCAGAGCATCCAGCTTTTCTGGACCTCGGCAACTTTCACCACGGAAATATCTTAATCAATAACAGCAGTGCAGTGCAATTCATAAATTAAATACATTAGGGAAAAGACCGTTTTAAAAAGAAGGAAAGATGACTTAATGGGGAGAACAGCTGCCATCCAAATGGGACATATGATTCTGGTTATAATTGATTTACAGCTAAAAGAGAGATGGGGAAGATTGTGGGATTTTTTTATTTATTTTTTATTTTATTGCAAAATACTTAAGAACATTTCAAACAGAGGTGAACAGGATGGCTGGGGAATGCAGATTTAATTTGAAAGGAACGATCAAAGATGGCTGCTATTTTTGGTCAATGATGCTCAGAGTAAATAAAACATATTCTGCTTAGTAAAGTGCTTCGGAAAAATGATTTGGAAAAACACTATGGCCCTTAGGTGAGTATGAATAGAGCACTTCTCATCTCTTTATTAAAACATGCACATCTTTCTTCAAGCTTCTGAATAAGAGCCACATTAAAAAAATATGTGCTGCTTTAATTATTTCATTTAGTAAAACTGTCTGCTTTTCATGCAAAAGCAAACAATAGGCATCCAAGCTTTCAGGAAAAGCAATGTGCTTCACTGTTTGCAGTTTGAGACCTGAAATCCTGGGATTTTCCACAGTCTTAATCATTTAGAATTACTGACTACAGAATATTGTAGGGCAAGGGTGTCAAACTCATGTTGTCATGGCATCATCACGTGATGTATCACGACTTTTTCCTCCTTCACTAAACTGGGCATGGACATGGCCAGTATGTGACACATCTGGCCCATGGGCCATGAGTTTGATAGCCCTGTTGTAGGGCAAGTATAGGCCACACAGGCCTCATGGTCCCTAATATGTCTTCAGGCGTTTCCCTTAGTACAGGGCTGTCAAACTCCTGGCCCACGGGCCAGATGCGTCATGCGCTGGCCACACCCAGGCCTGGTTTAGCGAAGGGGGAAAAGTCCCCATACGTCACATGATGCTGACGTGACGGCATGAGTTTGACATCCCTGCCTTAGTACCTTCCAGGTTCCCTACACAACTTGATTTCCTTGTAAACAGTTAAAGGATAACAACACAAAAGAAGCTGAAGCTTGACAATGCCATTGTTGATAAGAATATCTTGGAGCCTCAGAGGTTCAGTAGACATTTTTGAAAAACAAAAATGACATCGCTTTAAAGGCCAGGGAAATTAAGATGGGGTAATAAGAAGGCATTCTGGAGGTCAGAGCAAGTGCAATAACTGAGAAGAAGCAACTCAGTTTGCTTTTTGATAAGTGGGACTGTGTCAAAAAATAACAAGAATGTTCTTCCTTCAGCAGTTAGTTTGTGAAAACACATAGAATATGCTGTGAAGTTGTCTAACAGGTTACTAGTCTCCAAAAGATTACAGTATCCATTGTCTCTATAAGGTTTTCTCTTGTTGCTTTTGCTATCAAGCAAAAATAGCAAATCCTACAATTCTTCCGTATCTTATCATTTTAGAATAAATTCCACATGTGTAGCATAGCTTGACAATTCAAACTTCGGACCATTTGTTACAGGAATTTAGCAGTTTTTTCTCTATGTGACTGCAAAATCTGCATAAACGTTCTGGAAGGTTTTAGCGGCTCCATGCTTCCCCTTCCTCATACATATTTAACTGTAAAAATATAATCTCAGTTTATCATGGAACACTCAAAATAAGAATTCTACCAGAGAAATTAGAATAAAATCACTTTGCATGAAAGTCCCCTACAGGAAATTCTATGAACGTTCTCAGGAATCATTCAGATGAGTGTGAAATTATAAATTGGAAAAGTCCCTTCTATTGTGACTGGGAACTGAGGGACAGACTGGAGGACACCATGTTTGTGCAGACTGCTATAGAGCGGGGATAATGTCTGGTATCTCTCAGATGTTTGGGTTTTAGCTTCCTTCAGACCACTTGATAACAAGAGATTATAAGAATACACGATCAAACTATGGGAGGAAAACATCTGATCTGATTTACCTCTTAAAAAAAAAAGCATATCCAGAACTGCAGGGTTTCAGCAGTTGCAGTCAAATGGTCACCATGTAAGTGGCTGGTGAATGTGTAGTTTATTGTGTTGAATTGCAGTTATAGCCCTAGGATATCAGCAATAATGTACAGATACGTTTGAAACCCCATGATTCTGCCGTGTAAAACTTCCATGGTTATTAGTCAGAAAATAAACTTACAAGGATGTGATGGACAGCAGGGAAAGTTTCTAAGATGCTGAAGAAACACAAGATTGCTCCCTTGTGAATGCAACTTCTACTTGGATTCTACATATGTTTCCAGACCATATTTTCTTAAACCTATTTAGGAATTTTATTTTACCATTAAAAATGTTTAAAAGGAAAGGATGGAATGGATGTGAATGCCTTCAGCTTGCCACAACTTACTTCTAAAAGTGTCCTCATTCAAAATGCTAACTCGCTTGTTTAAATCTAGAGAAACAAAGTAGTTAATTCTGGCTGCCTCCTATTTGTATTTTATAGCTTAGTACAAGCCACCATAATTCCATCAAATGTACCAAGTTTCTAGCAAATAACTATTGCGTCTTTCCACAAAGTCCATTCAATTTGCTTCATGCTTGCTTTTGTTGGTTCATAGAATAGCGGTAAGGAGGGTAAGCACAGATGTTCCTTGATTTTAAGGGAGTTGCTTTGTTCCAGAGCACCACATCTGAGACAAACAAAGCACAACAAATCCTATGTCCTTTAGAAGTTTCCATCTGGCAGAGATCTGAATGTGCTTGTAGACTTGCCCTTTGCTTACTTTTAAAGCATCTTACCCAACTCAATAAAAATGTGTATCTAATAAACAATAATGCCTCATGCATTTTAATGACATGGCCATGTTATGGATTCATCATCTGCCAAGCTTCAGTGTATACCTCAAAGCTATTTTGCTATGTTTGAATTTACTCTGTATGAATGCAATAAGCCATCTTTCTCCCTTCCCTATTCCAAATCTTAAAATTTGGCAGAACAATGAAACATTAACTTATGATGCAGCATGTGGTGTTCTCTTGTAGCTGTCTATAATCTATTTTCATAGATCTACTCAGGATCTTGTCTTCAGGGACTGTATCTTTAACACACTATTACTATATTATTTAAAAAAAATGAGAAATTATTGCTCGTGTTTAGCCAACAGTGCTTTATGGTTTGTATATGATTCTTCTGAAGATAAGGCTGTAGTGTTGGAAATACTCTCTAAAGACTTCAGATTGTGCATTAAACTGCATTGCAGAGTCTCGTTTGACCAAGAAATCAGCAACATGACACAGAAGTAGATATTCACTGGCACAATTCTAAGTGGCTCTCATTCAGTCCTTTAAGCCAACCGAAAGAAACGCAGCTTTCAGTGCCACACATCTTGGATCTGATTCCTTGCAGATGTATTTCATTTTGCCAGATAAGCATAATAGGAATTTTAATTGAAGATAACCAGAAAGCACCAGGTTTAGTGTGAGGAACATCATGAAGGACAAAGAAGTTATTAAGAAGAAGAAGCCCAAAGAAATTAGAATCAAGAAAAGCAATTCAAGCTACCATTTCAGTTATGTTCTTGAATGACGTGTCACATTTTTTTTCAATTGTTTCTCCATTAACTTTTATAGCTTTAGTTATGTAATAAGGGAAGACAGTATGGCTTTATGGTAGGAGCTTATGGATCCCAAAGAGCTGGATCATTCTATATAAAGTCCATAAATTTCTATTCAATGGCGAAAATTTTGTTTTGGAGTGTTCAAGAAGACTGAGGGATTGTCTCTTTGCTACTCTTTAAAATAGTGGTGTCTTCTCCTGGGATGTAACAGCTGTCTATTGAACAGCTCTAAGAAAAGATGTATTTGATTTAAAAGTTGAAGACAAGTGCCTCTGCTCATTTTGAAGCAGATTTTTTTGCCTTTGAATCCAAAGCTCTGGAGCCTATAAGGATAAGTTCAAAGATCTCCACCCAGCCCTCAAAAATATAAGATGCAAGGGAAGCAATAAAGCAGGGCTGCACAGTAACTTCCAGATGTGCGTGAGTTAGGCTTGGGCTGCTGGAAATTAAGGTCCAAAACTTTAGGAAGGTGACCTAATCTTTACAGGAGAAAAAAAGAATACATGAAGGAAGCAAAGTATCCCTGCTAGGCAAAGAAAGGCAAAGAAAAGGCAAGAAAGGGAAGAATTATCAGCAATTCAGATACAAATTCATCTTTACTTCTTAAAATGTTTCCAATGATGCCCAAATAGAAGTAAGCACAAAAGACCTTTCACAATTGTCTACTACATTTGTTGGCAAAGAAATTAGGAGAAATTTTTCCAAATCCTTCCTGAGAAGGAAACATTCTACAACATTTTCTCAGGGGCAGAATTCTTTCCTTGGCAGGGACAGAAGCGCCATTGCTATAAAAAATAAAAAAATCCCAGAACAAGGAGTACCTCATGAAATCTCCTGGAATTTTCCCATGAGAACGCTGATTCAAAAATCATCACATCCCAAAAGACAAGGCACTTCCAAGCACCCTGTAGTATCCATGCAGCATGCAATTTCATCACATTCCATCCATGAACGTTTCTCTAAATTCTCTTCTCTGCTGAATCAATTTCTGAAGCAAAATTTCTTTCAGTAAACTCATTGGAAGCCAGAAAAAATGGGCAGCAAAATGCAGGATATTTTTTCTATATTCATTTCAACAGAACATAGTCTAGTATTCCAGATATTTGTCAGCTTCTTCTGCAACTGAGGGAACTTAAGCAGATTACAAAGCTGATTGCCTCAGGTAGAGAGACCATGAAGAAACCCTAAAATACTTGTACATGCAAAACATCCTTCACTTCATTGTCTGTGTAACATATTAATGAGGGAATATAAGCACTAGGCTAATTTAAAAAAAAAAGGCAGGGGAATGTTTAATACAAGCTCTTTTACATCCACTTGCATGCTAGTGATTAATAATGTCTTCTAGCATCATCCAACCATCAGTGTATCAATCCGCTAGTAATGAAGACAGACTTCATATCATCCCAGTAATTACTGAATGACACTAGAAGATGACATAAATCACTAATGCGGAAATGGCGTCTCTCTCACAGCTACACAACACCTTTAAAATGTAACAGAAGGCAGGCAGTCTGCCTAAGGGAAGCTTCTGAAATTTTAGTTAACACAAACATACCAAAAGAAAAAAGAAATGAGGAACAGTCTGTGTCGTGTTGTAACCAAGTCTTCAAGGATACCATCATCTTTTACATGATAAGGCAGGTTTCAGGTCTCTTTGATCTACAGGAGACATGTCGTAAATTGTGTTCCTGTTCTCCTGCTAAAGGAGTGAAGAATTCCTTTTGCTGAAGTTATGCCCAAATTCACGGTGGACAAGGTGCAAAAGTCAAGAGCAAACAGTTGATGCATTCCAAGGGCATGCTAAAATAGCAGGGAGTCTCTAATGATTCAGGTGCTGCTTACAAAGCTCTCTTGTAACCACCCACTATGAATCCTTTGCATTTGCCAAGATGGAGGGCAAGAGCTTCCAGTTCTCCTAAAGTTTCTGGTTTCTGTTCCCCCGAGGCAAGTGCAGAGAGCTGGAGGAGGCTGGGGCTGTTGATGAGAATCTGTTCCTTGTCATCCAGTGTGTAGTGATAAAGCTTCTTATCTGCTGGCATCCCAGCCAAAAGGCAAATGTTCTCATATCATACAACAAGAGATAGGATGGCACAATTAAAGGTAATGAGAAGCTTGGTGTGTGACATGCAGTTTAGTTTCTCAATCCTGCAAATTCCAAATGCGTCTCCAGCACAGACCTATAACCAAACTGGGCATTAAAACTCACAAACATTTTAAATGGATTTAACATATATTTTAATCCAACTGATTTTTTTTTTTAATTGAGATCCATTTTTAGTAAGTTTGTTTAGGATTGCAGCCCAGCTTATAAAAATTGAATGGGGTTTATAGGGTAAACATGAAGACCAGGCTATTTGGCAATCTTGAGATAACCATAAATCTATGTTTCCCTTGATCTCTCTACACTCAGATCTCTGCAAAAACATCAGCACTCTATGTAAGCTTTGTGTGAATGAAAAGATAGCACATCACAGGAAAGAAAACATTTGTTCTTACCAAGATAGCTTTCCATTCATTGGTTTGCTTGCATAAAAGCAGTAGCAATACAGAGATCACTAGCAGGGGAAGGAGACAGCCAACGTATTCATAGTAAATTCATGCTACTTCTGATTTGATAGCATTATGACACTTATGAGCAATAAAATAATAAGAATGAAACTATTGCCACAAATGCTTCTAAAATGTTCATGTTATTGATCCTTGTGCAAACAGAAGGATAGATTCATTGATACTGTGATCCCTTTGTCCTTGAAAAGCCATTAGCAAGAAGAAAAGGCTTTCATAAGGAAATAATTACAGGTTTAAGGAAGCACAATGAATAATCAACCATTTCTTTCTTCTTTCCCTTACAGAAACTTTGCCATGGACACTTTCTTATGAGATTTTTATTCTTCTGAAGTCATGTATCGTAGATTCCATTTGTACACTGTTCTGAAGCAACTTTTTTTTCTGAAACTCCACAACTGAAAAAACCTGATGAAGCCAGAAACCTGATGAACTAGAACTAAAATTGTAAATCACAAAATGAGCCTCTGCCTCTTGTCCTTCCAGCATTTTCCTTTTATGGGCAACTTTTCGTATCATACTTTTGGTTTGTCCAAAACTGAAAGTGATCATTTTCCAAATTATCAAATGCTTCAACCCATTTTGGGTCAACTTGGTCAACAGCTGTCTTGTGATCCAAATCTTCCTGAAGCAGATCACTGACATATTTAATCTCTAATCTTTAGGCTTTGTGGAAAGGAAGCTCATATCCTTAGGAAATACTTTACAATAATATTTCTTCAAGGGCAAGATCATTAAAGACTTTTTTAGATAAATCCTAAAATTCACAATAACAAAACTATTTGGAGAATTTATCTTATTTGTTTATCTAATCATTATATTATTTATTTGTTTATTTGAAAACAAATGTATATGGCAACTTATATTACATAAAACAACCCTAGGTAGCTAAAAGCATAAAAGAGTAAAAACATAAGATTAAAATTCTAACACATTATCAGTGCCATAAGACTACTCTTTCAAAAAATAACAAAAACACAAAAAATGCTGGGGTCAGCTCTCATCCTGACCCTGTGCCAGAAAGAATCCAATATTTTATGACACTTAAAGAATAACAATGGACTCAATTCCAACTGTTGTACTGCCTAAAAGGAGCGTATAACTTTGAACATGATATTCAAAGTATATTCAAAACTCTTCTTCCTAAAATAATTCTGTTTCTATATTTTATGTACAATCTCAAATGTGATTCTTTGACAAAAACAAATAACCCCTAATATTTTTACCATGGAGTGTGGATGGAAGCGCATTTTCATTAAAAGTTCAAATCATGGAAATAGTGATGACGTTTCCTAGATCCTTGCATCCTAATCTTGAATTAAGTCATTTCATCTCTGGAGGAATTAGCCACGAATTCTGCTCCACAAAATGTTTCCTCCACTTACGTGCAGTAGCAAAACCAGAAAAACAGAGAGAGAAAAGAGAGCAAGGCAGCAGTCTGGGGGAAAAAAAGTGTGGAAGAGCAAAGGCAGGGGAGGGATTGAAATAGAAATTTCCATTCAATGCCAGACCAAGAAGGTGAACAATGGCAAGAATACCGCTATTACTACTGGAACACTTTGCATTACATTTCTCAAACCAGCGTTTAAAACATGGTGCTTAGTATTCCTCAGTCGTATGGAAAGGCTTTCTTTCCTTCCCTCCATTTCATAATTAAATTGAAGCCCAGTTCTCCTAATAAGTGTATGTAGACATGCATTCGTACCTGTAAACATTAGGGAGCCATGCCAGAAAGATAAAGTCTCCAGACAGGCCTTTTCTATGCAGCTCCTCACTTTTCATGAAGAAAGGCAGTATGTTTCAAAAGGAAGAAAACAGCGTAATTACAAGACTTCTATTTCAAGCTGAAAAGTAAAAACAATCACAATCAACAATAATAAAACTTGTATATTCCAGATGACAGGAAACAAGCAATGTCCTGTCATGTGTGCGATCAGTGATATCTTTAAGTTGGCAGCATCATTAAGGCTAAATTTAGCACAGAGGTTACATTTTGCTGATGGTAGAGTCCCTGCCCCATATTCTTTTCTCAGTTCATCATTCACTTGAAACCAACGTTAAAATGGCCAAAGAGAAGAAAAACCTCATGATTGGTAAAAAGATAAAGGTAAAGGTTCCCCTCACATATACATGCTAGTCGTTCCCAACTCTAGGGGGCAGTGCTCATCTCTGTTTCAAAGCCGAAGAGCCAGCGTTGTCCGAAGATGTCTCCGTGGTCATGTGGCTGGCATGACTAAATGCCGAAGGCACACGGAACGCTGTTACCTTCCCACCAAAGGTGGTCCCTAT
>JANHJO010000003.1:545478-566983 GCA_032468235.1 Pseudoxyrhopus heterurus
GAGTGATAACCTTAGGTGGCTGCAGCTTTCCTCAATTGTTATTTTCCTCATAAAACTGGCTGTTATAGGGATGGTAGACATTTTGCAAGTGAACTTAGAAGGCAAACAGCCTAATATGCAAAAAAAAAAGTGGATTTATCATAACCAACTTAGAGAAACAAGCTGGAATAGTAGACCTTTTTAAAGGTTTTTTTTTTTAAAAAAAAAACTGAGTTGAATAAACAGTTCAGTATAATAAACTGTGTAACAATTTTGCCTTAAGGGATAATAGGTGTACAATGTATGGACTGCATAGGTTTTGACATGTCCTTTTATCAGCTGATGTTTAAATGAATACTTAAAATGTTTTCCTTTAAAAGTAGGCATTCTGTATTTTAAAAATACAATAGCTGTGAAAAGAAAGAAAAAAACTCGGGAATTTGAAAGCATAAAAGAGACTGTGACAGCCACTTACATTGTTGTCTTTGCACCTTCATCTGTTCACGTCTTTTGATGTTTAATTTCATCAAAATAAATAAGAAAAAGGCAAAAAAAAAGGTAAGACAAACCTAGCAATAATTGCAACCTTGTTTTCAGGGTGGGGGTGAAGGAATGTGAGGTGGATTACTTTGGAGCAGAGAAACAGAAGACAGAAACAAGTTGAAGTATTTCATTTCCCTTCTGCAATTCTCCCTTTTAAATAGTATTAGCATATAATGTGTAGCTACATTCTCAGAATAACAATGCATAAATGTATTAAGTGGCTGGGGCTGCCATTCTCTCTCTCTCTCTCTCTCTCACACACACACACACACTTGACATCTTCATTGTCTTTCCTTTCTATCTCTTTTCCTCTTCACATAGCAATTTTTTCAGAAAAAGTACAAATCGCTTTGGTCATAGCCCAAACTGATCATTTGTGAAGTGATTCTAAAACCAGGCTGAAGGCCACAGGAAATTTAGCCAAATTTCATGTAATTGCCCTTAAGAGCAGAGATTGTTCTGTCTTTAAAATATCACAAGTCATTGCTCCCACAAAATATAGCAATCCCTAAAAATGAAAGAACAATGGTGTATTAATATTACAAATTAAGTAGCAAAAATCCCGAGCAGTTAGTAACAAAAAGAAAACCAATATGTGTATTAACATATGTATCCCTCTCCCCCTGCAATTTTGCATTCAGATTAAATCTAAGGGGAGAAAAATGTTCATTTCTCAAAAAGCTGTCATGTCCTTGTCTTTTAGAAACCACTGACATTAATTTGAACAATGGAAAATTGTCACCTCTGCTAATAGAAGAGTAAAGGGAAAATGTCCAAGAATTCATTTCTGGAGATTAAAAGACAGAAAAGAAAATGAAGCCAGCTTTGATTTGTGCATTTCTACCCCATCCACCCTCTTTAAGTGCACTAAAGGATATGTTTAGAAGCATAAATGAATGCCCATGGGAATAAGAGACAAATGCATAAAAGACAGCATGCTTGATGATTTTTTAAAGTGAAGTATTATTATTATTTAGGAATGTCAGCTTGCATTAGAATAAAAATTGAATATGGGAAAAATTGAATTGAATTGAATTGGGAAAAGCATACAGGCCCAGGACATGACTAAAGGAAGGGAAAGCTCCATTTAAGGGAGGGAAAACTATAGAAACATGGAGGAATCAGCAAACTTTGATGTGAAATTCTCAGAGGTTATCTAATAATTCCACATGCTTATTCTTAAGAGACAACATGCACCTTTGCTCTTCTTTAAAAAAAAAAAAAACTATACAAGGAATATGAAAAACTCAGACATTCAGAAGTATCTTTTCCAATATAGATGTCAATAGCAGCTTGATGAAAACCAAATGAAGAAAGCTTTTAAAGTCACTTAATAGTCATGCAGGAAAATCTTCCACTACTTAGAATTCAGTATCAAGCAACTACAGGGACCTATAAGCGGCAGTGAGAAATGGCTACTTCTGCTAGCTGGTTGGGGAATTCTTAAGAGTTGAAATCCATGGGTCTTAAAGTTGCAGAGGTTGAGAAGCACTCATCTGGGCTATGGGTCCTTCCTTCTCACAAAGATCATTACAGAAAATCCTCTATGAGTCAGAACAGCAAAATTATGAGCCCTGGGCAACAGAACCATCTGTTTCTACCATGACAGGACTGCTGAAATATTAAGAACTGTCAACTCTTTTTTCTTCTTTTTCTATTCCCATTTCCTTGTCTCTTGTATCTGGGTTCAGGATTATGGTCTTTATTATTACATAACTCTTTCCAACAACTTTTCAGGTTGAGATGTGGGATATCGAAATTACAAACAGAAGTGTTCCAAAATGAAGCCACCAACCATACCGCAGAGCCTAGGGCATAACTTGCAAACAGAAAATCATTGTACTCCTGTTCAAGGCCCTGAGAAGAAATCCCCAGCTGTATTATGTTGGATATGATTTCATTTTTTCAGACAAGTGAAATTCCCGAGATTGCAGAAGTGGTCTGCATTATCATTTGTCACATCTGAGGCACTTTCCTTCAACTTCTCCTTATAATTCCTGTCTCCCTTGCAAGAGAGTTACAAGTAAGTCAGGTGATATTTTTATTGGACCAACTTCTGTCTCTCTTGTGACAAAGCCATTAATCATTCACAGTTTCCTCCATGAGCAGGGTGGCCTTAAAAAACCACAATTGTCCTTCTTACAGGAAACTTTAAATCATTCCCAGTCAACTAACATCAAGGCAAAGTACTCCAGCTTCAGATATCTAACCCATGACCAAAGCATCTCATCTCCATACCTTGCTTTTATTCTGTTATAGCTTATTAATTGGTTCCAGCAATATCCTTCAGCTTTCTAATGGGCCACAGCTGTCAGCATTTCCCTTCACAAGGCCAGACAACATATCATCATCTTTAAATTCCATCAGTTCCTTTCCCTCATTAAAAATTGTATTCTGTATCCAGCAGAATACACAATATAAAATAGATATGAAAGGTAGATATTCCAAAACCAATAGAACATATCTCTGATACACCACAGGATAAGTACGCTACGGAGTCTCTTCAGTTTCACTACTTTTAGATGGATTTTTCCACCCCTTATATTCATAATGCTAGGACCTAACAAGCAGCAAATCTACTCAATGTTATAAAAAAGGGGGTAGTAGTCTCTTTATATAAAGCAAAGTTGTCCCAAAGGTTCTACACAGCTTTATTAAAAAGCAATGAATAAGTTTACATTAGTTAATATATAGCAAAATCTCCACTTTTCTAATTATGTTCCTCAAACTGATTGTAGTTGTCTTATCCATCGTACATCTTTCCCACTGCTCATGCTTCTGCAGCGTTATTTTTGCCAAGTGGTTTAATCTCCACTGTATTTTGCCTTTTTCAAAGGTTTTGTTCTTAAAAGAATGGGGAAGGTGAACCTGTGAATGAACTGAATGTAGTCCCCTGCACTGTGATTTGTTATAATAGATTTGCTAGATAAGAAAAACAGGACTCCTGGATTTTTGCCTACTTATTTTGATTGAAACTTGGTTGTTTAACCTAGATTTGAATACTTTAAAAGGAACCTCATTTTCTTTGGTTTAGCTTGTTTGTCTCTTTGGCAGAGACTGTCAGATCTTTAGTACTTTAACTATCATTATCATAATTTATGCAGGTATAATTTTCCATAAAATAGTAGTCTTTTCCATCCTGGAGTCCTCAAAGTGTATTTGGCTGACAGCTTTTAAATTTTACAGCAGAGCCACATGTCATAATGATTCAGAATTTTTAAAATTATAGTCTGAACCATCTCCAAACCTGATTGGATACAGGGCCCCTCCCTGATAATGAAAACACAAACTCTGCTGAAATAGAGTTGCTAAATGTCCTCTACTTTCCACTAGTTTTGAATTTAAATTTCATTTAAATTTGCATCCCTTGGGCTGCTGGTAAATCATAAGTCCAGAACTATATAGAAAAGATTTCAAATTTACTAGAAATTATAGGAGAAGGAAGAGGAAGAAGCAGTAGCACTCATAGGAGATGCTACAAACAGGAAACATGGAACTGGAAATAGAAGAATTGGATTTATTTCTGAAAAAAGAGGGAAGAGTACCGTTGGGAAACAAATCAATAGAGCATATGTTAATAATGAACTTGTTTTGTTGTTTGCCAATGCAATTACTGCCTTTAAGACAGAATCTCACTCGGTTTTCTGAAAATACATTTTGAACCATTTGAAGGTATGCATTGCTTCCTGACTTCTGTGTTAACATCACATAGGTATTCATTCCCTCCATTCATTCCAGTTCAATGTAGAATAAATTGTCTATTTTATAAAAGAAAAGAAAAAGAGACAACTGTTCAAGACAAAAATAATGTGAAATTGTCTTGGCATTTCTCTTTACTGTTTTTCCCCCTTGGAAAGGTCTGGTTCAACTAGTATGCCAAATAGTATAGCTCTCTGGCAATTAAAACAAGTTCAGAGAAATCTTCATGTATTATTATATTCAATAAGAAAAATACCCGATCATTGTTAAAACTGAAATTATTACATTTCTTCTCCTGAAATGGGGTCAGAGTCTGGGTAGAAAAAGCATATTTAATGTTATTGCATTTAACATAGCAAGATTTCTAAGTAGTCATCCTAGGATTATGGCATTAGAGAAAATTTCATCCTTTCTTTTCAGATAGGTAATGTGGGATCTTCTTTAGAGGTGACAAACAGTAATTATATATGTTCTACATTGTTGGATTTTAGAAAAATGGACTAAAGCCTACAACTCATGTTTCTTTAGAATTTTATTTTATTTTTACTTTATTTAAGAACATTTATATGGTTACCCTACTCACTCTCAGTGTCTCCTGGCAGCTTACAAAGATAAAAACCCAATATGTAAACAATAAAAAAGCAATAATCTCCAGCCCAACCCCTGGAGACAACATTCAATCAAATAAATCACTTGATGGGCTCCATCTCACTGTGGAATCCTGAGGTCCATTGGTAAAACTAGGTCTTCAAGGCTTTACAAACAGTATCAAAGTGGAATCCAATTTTATCTCTGTGGAAATGATATTCCATAGGTAGGGAGCCACCAAGATCAAGAAGCTCTTGTACTTAGTTCCACTAGAGCATGGGTGACAAACTTGTGGCGTCACACTGCTGTCATGTGACATTTTGCAATGTTTTTCCCCCTTCACAGAGCTGTGGTAGGTGTGGCCTGTGCATGATGCATTCGGCCCACCGCCACCAGTTTGACACCCCTGCACTAGATGGACCTACTTAGAAGAGGGGGCCTGCAGCATTCCTTGCCTCCCTGCTTCGTTGAGTCAGATAGATGTGACCAGGAAAAGAGGGTCCTTCAAATAACCTAGTCCAATTGGGAGAATATATTCATTGTATTTTTGGAATATAGCTATATTAGTTTGTTACAATAACCTTCCCCATAGCTTTGTGATTCTTTGAAGTTTCATGAGTAATCTTGAGTTAATCACAAGTTAAATTTTTATGTACTACATCTGTCTATACATAAAATAAGAAGTTAACACTTTAGAACAACTTTTATTTTGAAGCTACACAACTCATTGAATTTATAGGACTCACTGAATTTGGTGAAAGGAAATGGTAAAAATGGTAAATGGATAAAGAACTGGTATAGTTTTAATTTAATTTAATTCAATTTAATTAATTAATTAATAGTGCCATCATGCTTAGTTAGAAGTTTATTTAAGGTTTAAATCCACAGAGCTGAAAATGCTGAGACCTTTAGGCACATCCCTTTTGGAACCCACCAGGTGGGACAAATCTGTGCAGCTACAAGAGTAACACTTTTCTTCTGGAAGATGCTATACAGCAGGTTTTTGACGATGCAAGTGAATGAGGATTAGGTATTCTTGAGTAATGCAAAAAAAAAAAACCTTTCTGGAAGAAACTTGAAAGCCTATAGGCCTTACTTGCATTATTTATTCAGAGCACAAAAGGTTGTACAGACTGCAGAATCTGTACTGACTACAATAAATGTTTTCAAATATTTAAATATGTCACATTTCCAATCTTGCCATTAAAAATAGCAAACCACATGGCTGTTTTGTTGAAATAATAAGTTCTTCCAAAGGTGCACTGCAGAAAGTCAATTTTGCACTATTTCTCTTTTACTGTCTGTGCAGTAAAAAAGCAATATGCAAACATCATGTTCCTACCAGCTGCAACAGAGATATTGGATGGAAATGTTTGTGTAACTACCGTACATTTTTGCTATACAGATCTTTGACTGCTTTAAAATTTTACATTGGAGGGGAAATGATAAAACGTAAAGCAGTAAACCAGAATGAAATATAGAGGGAAAAGAGATAGGTGTTTGAGTTGGAAGAGTAGCATGTTGTATAAAAAGGATTGTGTCTAATCACACATTGTTCTGATTGGTTTACCATTCATCCAGATTTTGATTTTATTACTGAAGAAACAGTGCTACATAAATAAGCCCGGTGCTCTTGTCTAGCTGGCAAGTAACAATGTAAGAGAATGTTTCAGTATAGACTTTTAATAGAAGTACTGGCATCTATCAAAAAGTCGAAGTGAAAATAAATTTTGTAAGACGTATAAGTGAAATTTGTAGGACCTTCAGTTCATGCCGTTCACATTTGTATGTGGGGAGAAAAGAAAGTTGCTTTGGGGAGAGGTTGGATCAAACCCTAGAAGACCGACAAACTTATAATTTTTTGCCACAATTTGGTACCTCCAAAGGTGTTATAATACAGTTCCCAAGAATTCTTACCAGTGTAGCTGTGTAAATAATCATTTGGTATATTTTCTATATTTTTCAAAGAACTGATATAAGGTTATTATTTTTCTGTTGGATTTTTAGTAGGCAATGTGTGGTCAGAGGAGACAATTATACAGAGAATATCCCACGTCATTCCCTTCAGTGTTTTCATGCTGTGGTTTGCAATCTGGAAGCAACTCATTAAAAAGTAAAGCCTTTTTCAACTTGAGCTTGACTTAATTTGGCACCAACACAGAAGTAGCTAATCAGTGAATCCTTCAAGAATCCTTTTTTTAACTTTCCAGTCTATCTCACAGCATCCCCAGGCATCCCCTGAATGTCACTATTAGGCCTAGTCCCACTTGACTGAGCTGCATCAAGTCATCACTGAAGTGATATAAAATCTGTCTGTGTTATTATTATTTTAACACAAGAATGGTTGGTTAACTCTAGTGGATGTTATAAATCACTATCACAGAAATGGATCTATCAGATCCTTCCTGCTTACAAAACTTAGAGCTGCTCTCCTACACCTGTATGTTTGCTTTGGTGTTGAAGATTAAATTTCCTCCTGTCTCTTCTAAATCTCATTCCCAGCATTAGAGTGAAAGTTTGGGGAAAGCAAAAGTAGTCAATGATACCTCAATGGACTGATTTGTTCTTTTTTTGGGAATGGTAAGTAAATCCAGTAAACTGAAGCACAACAGAGCTTAAAATTGAATTTTCTATTTTGGGGATGATTCAGTCTGTTTTATGGATATCATTATTTTAGCCATGAAAGCTAGTAGGGAATCATACTTATCAAGTTTTTAAAAGTGAAATGATAAAAAAAATCAAACTTAGAAGACACAATAATTTTTGTTAGAAAATATCCATTACAGTATATGCTGTACATTTGAATTTGATTGTCCTTCTGTGACATGAAACTTAAATTAATAATGCTACATTTATAATACTTAAGGGCAGCGTGCCATTTCTGTTGCTTCAAAACATACAGGAGCATGTGTGAAATACTACTATTTGATGATGCTCTTTTTCCAAACTTCTGCATGTATATGGAAACAGCTTCTGAGGTAGCTGACACACATAAATATTTAAGATGTCACTGAAGTATATTGGAAGACAGTGGTCACCATCAGATACTAAGTTAATTTTGTTATAACAGATGTCTTGTTGTATTATTTGAAAATCATATTTTATCTGGCATAAAGTGGCTGTAAGTTAAAATTATCTGTCTTCTTCAGTACATTTTATGCCTACTCTTCAAATCAACAGACATTCCACTAAAAATGACCCATAGAAATAAATCTTCAAGAACCATAATGATAACCATACAAATAGTATAATAAAAATATGGGAGAAATATCATAAGAGACATAAATCCACTAAACTTCACACAAACAATGTTTTTTTGAAGAAGAAGAAGATAAAGATGATGATCAAGGAACAAGAGTTAATCAACAGAAGTTTTCTAATTCTTATATATTTCAAGATTTGGTATTACATAAAATTACAATAAAATCTTATGAAGAGTACTGAAGAATGAACTAAACCTCATAACTGGTTTAATTATGTACAGATTAGCACTACAGCATGCAAACAAATGCAGAAACTTGGAGGTCATAGGAGAGCTTGAATTTGAAAATGTTTTAATAGTGTAGCTAGCAATTAGGGTTCCCCCCCCACAAATTTATAAATTAGTATAAAAAACAATTTTAGGAATCATAGTGACCAAATATTCAGTCTTTTCAATGAAATTGAATGCTTTTTTGTTTTTAAAATTTAACGTAGCAGATGTTGGATGCATCACTTTCTTACACTTTCGTTCTATTTTAAAGAGAGCCTTTTGTTATTCAGAATGGTTCAAGGCATATACACTATTTTATGTTTCATTTAAATCAGATTGATTCAGACCAGATTCATAAAGAAGTAATACATTCTGTGGTTGCATTCAGTCAATAGCTCCACGTCAGCATCAGTTTAAATGCAAGTACATCTTTTCTCTTCAGTTTAAAAAATAGGGGATATGTCAACTTGGTTTTATACTGTGTGTAGTTATAGAAACTATCCAGCATTTGTAAAATTCTCTTTGCAGTTACTTAATCAAGGAGTTTAAAAATATACTTAACATGAAGTCAGCATCATCCATGATTGGCTTATCCAAGGTCTTAAATTGCCCTACTTGGAAAAGCTAGGGATTGAACCAGAAATTTTTACTAAACAACATGTGTTCTGATGCTGAGCTCTAGCCTCATGTACTTTCAGCTTCCCCAGCCAGTCCTCCTGAATCATTAACAGCATAGTTGTTAGTATTGGTGGCTTTTCACTGTAGTTGCCATGACATAAAATTCATGAATTTAATCTCATGACTGGTGTAGGCCAATTATTTTTAAATGATGCTGTCTATTTCATGATGCAAATAACTGGTGCTTTGTTGGAGGGAAATATTTCATGACTTTGAAAGCACACAGAAAGCACCTGGATATTTAAGAGGTTTAAACAGATAGTAAGAACAATTAATCTAATACAGCGGTCTTCACTGTTTCCGGATTTGTGGACCGGCAGGAGGGAGAGGGGATGGCTCCGTGTGCAGCTTCATTTCTGCCTGCCACTTGCACAAATGGAGCTGTGCTGTGCGCTCACCTGCCCACTGAGTGCACAAAGAAAAACTGAGCACACACATATGCTTGCCTGCTGCTTCTGAGGCCTGATAGTGGGAGTTGGGGACCCCGATCTAATAAATATAATTGCAAAGGCCTGAGTTTAAATTTCAGAACCAACTGCAGTTTTAGGTACAGTCACTGCATTCAGACGGTCTTTTTCTTTTTTTATGAATTTATTTCTTTCATCAACAAGGATAAAATAGAAAACAAAAAAAATAGAAAACTGAGCATCCAACACTAATGAGAAAAAAAAATTCTTGTGTACAAAAAGAAAAAAAAACCCACAAATGTCAAATAGATCTAATACTGAACATTAAAAAAAAATCTATTTTGGCTGGATGCTGAAAAGTAAATTAAAAAAAAATTGCAGGTTCTCCTCCCCTTACATAATGGGTCTATAAATAGTTACAAGCTTTCCCATCCTTATTTAACAAAAATACTATATTAAATAAACAAATACTCCCGATGAGGAAGTCCCTGTCTAATAATCAAATCGACCCACTGAGGGACTTATTTCTGAGTAGGCAATATAGAATTGTAATTTTAATAATCTATAAAGAGTCAGGTACACTAACAGAAGCTAAAAATAAATTCTTATCTGGAAGACAATGTCGTGGAAAGAAAGAAGCCCTTAAAAGTCTGGGGGGGGGGGGAAATGCTTCAGAAGCAAACAGTGCAGAAGATACTTATAGACGCACCCTCAGAATCTACTTTTATGTGCAATCGCTACAATAGCTGTGATTATCGCAAGATCAGTGTACCTGATGCATCATTACATAAAGCTGATTGAATTAAAATGCTCATTACATATGAGAAAGTGATCATTCATATGAGTCCTGCCATACTTTTGTGATAAAAAAAAAGAATTCAAACATCACTCACATGGGAGTAGCTCCTTTGTTTAAAGATCCTTATATCTGAAACCTAACAGGGAGTAACGTAGAATACTGTGCCTATATTTTTGGCAGTGAATTGAAACAGAGAGCTATTTTTATCATAGACAGAGATGGTCTCTGTCATTTCCAGTGAAACAAATTTCTGCCCCTTCTGGATAATATGATAGAGTATCACTGACACATTTTCCATGCTAGTGACCACCACATTACCATATTATGCAACAGTCATAAGTTTTCTGAACATCACTGAAGGTTCAGCAAGCTCTCATCAGTACATGTGAGGTTAACTCATCACAGATAAAAATCTCTAGGAAACTCATTAGCCAAGCAGTCGGAGAAGCAATGTCATTTCCTGACTCAACACACCCATTTGTTGGTCATGATGTGTGCCTGCTTCAGAGTTCATATTTGGAAATGATTGCGTTGGTTTGCATATTGTCTCAGAGCAGATAACAAGAAATGATATCAGTGTGTCACAGGACAAAATCCCTAAATATAGACATTTCTGTATCTACATACTGATTTTAAGATTGAATAGTGGAAATAAGGGCCTTTTGTTCACCCATTCATAAAGTATTAGACCTACTCCCACGTAATTAAACCTGCACTTACCTGGTGGCATGGATTGAATATAGACTAAGTCTATAGAATACAGACTAAGCTAGTCACCAACTTCTTCATAGAGCATGCCTAGAATTACACTGGCAATCATGGTACAAACATTTCAAAGATATTCTTTAAGAGGACACATTAATTGGTGAGAAGAGAATAATTCCAGAAACTCCACAGAACTCTTGATTCAAGATTCTTCCTCAACTCTTGACTCAAGAAATACTAATAATCTGATTCCAAAATAATACTTCTACAAGATAATCGCAAGATCAGACTTAAAAACAGAGGAAAATAATGGCTACAAAAACCTTCATCAGTGAAAAAACAGCAATTTTGTTTAGCTAAACACAGGGCCTTTAGATAATTTAGAGGCAAATGTTTAATAACTATTCACCCAATATCATGATGATGGAACACTAAAAATTCATTTTGTCCCTTTATTTCTGATACTATCATCAAGTATTATTGTAAAATATTAATGAAGTACTAATGCATCCCAATGAAACAGTTTGCTTGGAAATGAACATAACTTAAAATGTATACCAGCATGTAATGGTTACCATGGAAAGGGCAGTAACTGACAAAACAAATATGATGAAATGTATTGTTTACCAAAGGTTGTGAATTTATTTACTGTATCTTGTTCAATTTATATGGATGCTCACATGCCAGAGAAAGTATCAATAACAATATTTAGTATGATAAGCAATTGCTTTAATACCATCATAATTGCAATTTTGCTCTACCATCTATCATCTATCTATCTATCTATCTATCTATCTATCTATCTATCTATCTATCTATCTATCTATCTATCATCTATCTATATGCTGGCCATCTCACTATGCAGAGTGACTTATTGATCTAATGTTTTTTAGAAGTTAATAAAAGCAGATGAAACAGTATTTGCATATCAGATTTAAATATTTGGATGGGGACTGCTAGGCTAAACTCCAACTTTGTGGATCTATTTTCTTTCTTCCTACAAAACTTTTATTGAATTAATCAACTTCAAATGAATGTTGGAAACGTAAATGTAAAGAAGAGACTTATTTGTGGTGGACCTGTAATAAAGCAAAGAAATATTGGAGTGGGATTCATATTCTAATACAGAAGATCCTTAAAGTGAATATAGAGAGTATGACATCTATGAAATGTGCAAAATATTTCTATTTACTTCCTAAGGCTTTTTTCCATGCATTTAACTCTTGGTGATCCAGGCTGGATATGACCTCAGAAAATAGAGTTTCTTGCAATCATACTGAGTTGCTGCAAGAATATCAGTTTTTCCATCTTCCATGCTCCAAGAAATGTAAATAAGATGTTTCCCACATTACAATACCTGCCCAATGAATTAACAGATTGACAAATACTAGGAATAAATTATGCCAAGGTTAAAGAGGAAAAGAGCACCATTTGTGGTCATCTATCCCCAGGTAAAGCCAATCAAACATCAATGATCTACCCATTCTGGGCTGGAAAAAAACCTGGACAATCTCTAAGTGGCAACAAAGAGTCATCTATCATTCATTCTGCAAAATGAGGCTTTTTTTTTTGCAAACTGGCTTGCAAACAACCACTTTGTCCAAGGCAACACGGCACCAGAACTAAACCTGCAACTTAAATGCCAACTTTGTTCCCATCTTCATCAATATTATTACATAGCCTAATAGTGGCACCTACAACTGGGGAACTTAACCCATTTTGTGGTCCCATTATGGTATGTGCTACCATTATTCAACGTCTTGCCACAATTAACAGTGGGCAATTTAGGCAATAATAAAAAATAAATGGGCAAAATCTATAAGCATAAATGGCCATATTGAAAACTAGTGACAGTACATTTCAGTCCTTCAAAACATTCTATGTTGACCCCAAGAATAATTGAGATGATGTATACAAAAACTGGTTTCAAGATGAAATAGTAGCATCAGAAATTATTAAAAGATTTCATGCAATTCTTCATGGATTCATCAAAGACCAACATTTCTTATCTCATAATATACATTCATATCCTGAATCCAAGAATGTCTGTGGCTCTTTCATTATTCTCTCCCCTCTTGCTTTCCTTCAAACCAAAATTATGCATTTGTGTGTGGGAAATCGGATGCAATGTTTTTAAGGGGCTACAAGCCTTGTTTTACATTCATTTTACTGTTCATTGTATCAGACAGGACAGGAGAAAAGCAAGTTTATTGCCCATCACATGTTACCACATCAGTATGTAGGTAGTCCTCAACTTACGACAACTGGAACCAGTATTTCCACTGCTAAGCAACAGAGTTAAGTGAGTCATGCTCAGTATTACAACTTTTTTGCCATGGATGTAAAGCAAATTACTGCAGTTGTTAAGTTAATCCGCTTTCCCCCATTGAATTTGCTTGTCAGAAGCCAACTAAGAAGGTTGCAAATAGCAATTAGATGATCCTCGGACACTGCAACCATTGCAAATATAAATTGCCAAGGGCCTAAATTTTTATCACGTGACTGTGGGGATTGCTGCGATGGTCATAAGTGCAAGGATCAGTTGTCTCTCTTTTTCAGTGCTGTTGCAACTTCCAACAGTAAATGAATGGTTGTAGATATTGAAGACAATCTGTACTAAAATGCGAATATGAACTCAGTGCTTCTTCATTTGCAGAAACTAACATTTTAAATCTTGCAGGAAAACAGGTACAATACATGGAAAATGTTTGTACCTCAGGATTGAAATGAGGGGTCCTTGGAGGTCTCTGAGCTTGGATTTTTTTTTTCTTGCAAACATTTCATTACCCAAACTAGCTAACAGCACTGATAATGTTACCTAGTTTGGGTAACAAAATGTCTGCATGAAAAGAACCAAGTTCAGAGAACACCAAGGACCACTACCACACTGTATTTTTTATCCCAGTATTCTAATGTCTTCAAGAGGTATCCTAGATTTCTAACTCATACTGTTTTGTAATGGCTCCTGCATTACAAACGTGACAGTCTTCAAATAATTTCAATGTAGGGCAGGCAAAAAACGTGATTGCTCAGGAATAAGATCTGCAGCATCATACTTTGGGATGGGACAAACACATTTTCTTTTTCCTGCTCCACAATTGAAGTAATACCAAAACCTAGTATTTGAGACAGACACCCTTTTGAAAATTGGTAAAAGTTTGTGTGTGTGTGTGTGTGTGTATATATGTATGTATATATATATATATATATAATATACATACATACATACATAGGTCTGACAGTTTGGTCCTCCAAACTAAACTGTGCTGTTTCTGTCTCATATATGTGGGTATATGCATATTTATTTATTTATTCATGTTTATGTAATGTATATTAGAGGTGGAGACCCTTGAAAGTTGTATGCAATGAAATTTCATTTTAATGTATGCTGATTAGTGTACATTCAAAGTGACAATAAAGTTATTCTAAGTCTAAGTAAATTTTATTCGCTCAGTTCCTGTATATAACTCATAAAGGGATATCATGGATCAATTCTTTGCTCACAAACAATTTCAGTATTAAGGTTAGGTCTCTAGATTTATATATAATGCATATGCAAGTAGGAACTTGGCTCTTTCAAGTTCTTAACAAGGCACACTTGACATTCTTGGGTGAATGAAAGCAAAACTTTTCTCAGGCAGAAAAGGATCTTGGAGAGTTCTTCATGCCCCTCAATATTACATTAAAATTTTAACTTGGAAAAGAAAGAGAAAGCTTGGAAGAACATTTCCCACCCTCCATAAAAAGCTATCAAATCCATTATTTCCATAGGAAAAAAATATTTTATTTTTTTTAAAGAACAAATTCAGTTTGAAACAGATGTGGAATGTGAATTTTCATAGATTTCAATTTCTCAAAGGGGCTAACTGCAACATAGAACAAAGCAGATTTCAAAACTAAGACAGTCTAGTTTTTTAAAAAAAAAAAAGAAAAGAAAAAATATTTATAACTCAAGCGTAATACTGTGTTACTTACAAACTGGACAAAGGAATTTTTAAATAAATATTCATGGTACACAGTTACAGCACAAATATGCAGCAATTTGGCAACCTTTTTAAATCTTATCTCTTTATCCTGGATACTGTGCAAAGGGGAATGACACGGCCTTTAAACAAGCTGTAGCTAAATACATAGCAAAAGTCAGATTTTATACAAAACATCTTGCTTAGACTTTATAAAAAAACCAGTGTTGCTTTATATACACAGTCTGGTTAAGAAAAGATGTTTATTCTTGATTCCATGTGTATTTTTAATTGAATCTTTATTTAAAAAGGTGAATAAGGCTACTGTAACACCCCAAATCCATATACAGTCAATCTCAACTTATTTACAGCATCTTCACTCTTAAAACAGGATGATGTAAATTTTCAAAAAGTTAGGGCTAACACAAGCAAGGCATTTACAGTAACTTTTCAAAGCTGAACCAAACACCAACCTCAAGGAACAAGTTGGCAAGATTGTCATTATTCTGCACAAGACACAACACAGGTACACGGGGCTCCTTTCTCCCAAACGCCCTCCCTCTCCTGGGTTGCAGGTTGCTCTTTATAGATTTATTCAATAATCTCCCCTCCCCATTTTTTAGTACATTATAACTGGCTATAACTGGCTAAACAACCTCTGTCAGGTTTTTTTTTTTTTTAAACTACCCCATCTATTTTTCCACTTCCCCTCCAAATCCTAAGGACTTACAAGAAAAACCTCGCATGGATGGGTTCATAGAGAGAAAAGCTTTAGGAAAGGACTGCTTCTGTGCTGCAGCTGGTTACCATAGTAACCTCCCACAGAACCATGCTACTACTCGCTTTCCTCTCCCCTCCCCTCCATCTCTCTCTTCGTGCACCAACGTCATTTTCAGGTTCAGGAAATACCAAAAGTAATCATTTCTATGACAGGACTCTGTGGTGTAGTGTGGTGATTTTTCTTTTTTTCTTTCTTTCTTTTTTTTTTGCATGTGCTCTGTGGAAGTTGAGAACCTTAAAATGCTGTAGCTACAACTTCTTTCGAGTCCAGAAAGTGAAGTGCTGCTATGGTAACAGGATTATGTGATAAGACATCTATTTTGCATAGCACATAAAAAAAAAGTAGATTTATGTCCCCCAGGGTGCAGAGGTTGGAGGAGAACAACTATGCTTCAAAGCAGGAACTTTATAGTAAACTTTCCTATTGGTATCCAGCTCAAAAAATACTCCATCTCATAAGGCAAGGCGGGAAAACACAGCACAAAAAAATAAAAGGAAAGCCATATCAGAATATCTTGTTAAAATACATTGTGTAGTTATACACTTATCTCTCATGATTCAGGGGCTTTGTTTCCTAGTCTACTGGTTATGTAAGACAGCTAAGAGGGCTTGGTTATTTTTACATTTCTTCTCAATATTGTTCTTTTTGGAGTTAAAAGATCTATTTTCCCCCAGAAGTAGCCAAATTGATTTCATGGTCATAGAGGAATTTCACATCTTCTGTAAGGATTCTGTGCAATTTCAATATATAGATATATTAGTAATCTGAACAAAATCTGCTACCATACATCCCTTGGGTTCTATACACTTATTATAAATAAGTCACATTATACCTCCCCTTCTTGTAGCTGAATGCGTTGCATCTTTTTGTGGTGGTTTACCATATGTGCTTTATTTCAGAAAGAGAAAAATCCCACGAATGGCAGTACAAGACTAACTCAAAATGCACTGCCAGAAATCAGAATGTCAAAAGGCTTGATTGAAGGAAAAATACAATCCTGACCAATTTTATATAGATGTGAATGCTTTAAGTGATGGAATTATAGCCCTCTTGACCATTAAGCTTGTGATTTGTCTATGTCAGATGTTGCTGTTTTCTTTTTCCCTATGATTAGATAAAATATGGTAAGTAATAGCAGCTGTGTCTGCTTTAAAAAAAAACATTTGAAGCAGACCAAGATTTTGCTACAGCTAGTTCAAAGCTGTACATCTTATTGCTGGTAAAGTACCACAGCAGTCCTGCCCTAATATATCACCAGCAGCCTTCTATTGTCTTGTCTTCCAGGCACATTAATTTACTTGCACTACTTTGTGGGAGAAGTATTTTCTCCTGCAAGTTACTATTTGAGAAAACCTTGGCATCCTTCAAGTACAGACCCTAATCAGCTGCTCCTATTGCTGTGTGTTAACACTCTTCATTGAACTCCGGATATCAAAGTGCTGTGCTATTTAAATTGTCTAGCTTTGTCTAGTTGATATTCCAGAGACAGTAGCATTCTTTCGGCCCTCCCCTCTCTCTTCTGCCACACGTCACTTCTATTGTGGATTCGGCCGACAAGCTAGCTTTTGGCTGGAAGATTCTCCTTTCAGCAAGCCCAAAGTCTCTCCCAAAGCATTATCCATTCAAGTAAGGCTGCTTTCACAAATAGGTGGAATATGGGATGGTAAAAAATATTTTTTTTTAGAAAAATCACTTTTTCAAAAGCAATGCATGATATGGAGTGCATAAATTTTCATATGAAGGATGACAGAATGCCGTTCGGTTGAAGTAAAATGCCACAGGGACCGACTAAAACAAACAAAAAAAGTTTAAAATCTTATTTAAAAGCAGAGGTCTGTAAGACAAATCCATGAGCACCAAGAGAAGCACACACAAAGTCACAGGGCTGCATTTCAAGCTTGACGACTTAAGACTCTCTTCCTAGAATGCCTAAAACCATTAGTATATCTGCGAGTTGCTCCATCTTCCCTGGGGGTTTTTGTACGTGCCTGAATGCCTACAGCACATGGCTTAGAAGGTGATGAACAAACCGCAATTGCTATGGGAATCTTCTATGTAACTTCTTCCAGCTTCCAAGTAAATGCTTGTTCACCAAGACAGGAATTCTACAGACTCGAAAGCTGCCCCCTCAAAGCAGCTCTCTGTAATAGGGTGGAGCTTGCTGTTCCCTCCTCTGCATCTGGTCCAGGAACCCACACAGTGGCTCATCACAATCCCCAACCTCTGTGTCACGGATAGCGTTTGACCAGACAGAGAGAGAGTTTCAAAACAGGTACCACGCTGTGTGTTCATCAGACCTTGTAATAAATGTTTGCTGGGCTTTGAGGGGGCATCTCTTGAACTATGTACACAGGATGTCCATAGTCACCACTGACTTTCTCATAGTGAGGGCAAAAAACGCTATCTGCAGTCCTCAGAGGGATGATAATGTCACTAGGTTCAGACCCGTTGTTGTTCCCACTGCGTTTTGGGGTTGCTAATGTACTAAGTGACAAAGTTGTTGTGTGCTGAGGCGAATGCTTCCTGTGTCTCCTTCGATACTTCAACAAAAGAACCACCAGTGTGATGATGATGAGGAGGAATATGATGGACCCTGAAGCTATCCCTGCAAATAAGGCCACCTCTGAACCAAGGATACTGGAATGTCCAGCTTTGCTCCCGTCTGAGTTGGGACCTAGGAATAAGGTTGGAGGGAGACAGGGAGAGAAAGAGAGAAAGAGAAGGGAGAAGTCTAAGTTCAAAACAATCACTGTCCATCACCACTTTGTAGCCATATTTAATTGTCTTCTATAGCTAGATGCAACAAGTCATTCGCATTACAAAGAGACATTCTGACTGTTGCTCTCCTATCATGTTGTTCACAAATTACACTTGGGATCTATCTTCACCCATCAGCATAGAAGGGCAGGACTGATAAAACAGCCTTTGATGCATGTCATGTCTCCCCAGATGTTGGCAGCTAATTAAGACAGCTAATAGAATAAAAAAGGGAAACAGGAATTCTCAAGATTCATCTGTCACTATCTTTTACAAACACCAATTTGTATTAAACTATACTACTGTGTGCCTTTCCCTGTCTGCGTATGCATCTTTATTATGTAGCCCAGAATTTAAAACAAAATGAAAACACTGATGAGTGGAATAGCTATCTATAGGCTTCAATGTAACTGTTCTAATACTGACTGAAGGAACTGATAGCTTCTTATCAGTGTTGGGACTCTATACAAACCAAAGTCTTGGAACTGACTTTAATAGCTTTCCAAACCCAATGTTATTCAACTGGTACACAGGGAATCGTATTTTGTAGTGGGGCATGATGGCCCACTGGAATCTTCTAGTGTAGTATTTTTCAACTTGCCAACTTTAAGATGTGTGGACTTCAGCTCCCAGAATTCCGCAAGCTATGCTGGCTGGATAATTATGGGACCTGAAGTCCACACACCTCAAAAGTTGCCATTCTTTAAAATAAAAAAAACACCACTCCAGAAGGTTCCAGTGTTTTGGTCATACTTGGTAGCAAGGGACTTGCTGCTTACAGAATTCAAACAATAAAAGCTGTGACATCAGAAGCAAGCATAATGTAAGCAGCAGTCCTTATTGCAAGGATATTTAAGTTTTATTATGGTAATTAAATCAAATGCTCTCTCACTGGAAAAATAAGTGCTAATTTAGCTGCAACTGGATGCTTGATTTAAATGGGAATATTGCTGTGATGTTAAATTTAGGTGAAAAGCCACTGCACATTATATTTCTAATATATAAAAGTATTGATGTTTACTAGCTGCCAACTAAAAGATCTATAAGCATGAGGGCAAATAAATTTGAAAAGAAGCCACAAAACAACTAATGGGAATTTTAAAATAAACTAGTATCTACGATTGAACAGTAATCTCAGTTTGCTGTTCTTTCTGCTAACTTTCTCCAGTGTATTCTTTCTTGTTCAAGTGAAGCAAAGAGAAGAAGCTGATGTTAAAGTGATGGCTGGTAACATAATTAACCAAGCAGAAATGCCAGCCACCATGGCATGCCAATACAGAGGGGGGAGAGGGGCTTTTGAACCTCGTTTATCAGTTTTGGGAGATGGGAAATCGCAATACAGAATCACCATCATGCAAACTTTATGAATGTAGCAGTGGTTAGTTCCTCTAGCAGAAGAGCAAGCTGCTGATATCAATAGGGACAACCTTTGTACAGCAACTATATGTTTGCATGGGAAGCTGAAATCAGGACAATATCTCTATTGCTAGTTTCTCCAGGTAACAGCAGGCTGGTAGTTTCACCAGGTCAGGAAATGAAACTTTCAGAAATGCTGCCAGGACACAATGATGGCAATCCATAATTGATTAAATATATAAATATAAAAAGCATACTAATTAAGAGGGTTTAAAGGGTGTTTAACTATGTCCTGGACTGCAACCAATGTTTTCCTTTTTTTTTTTTTTAATAAAATCAATTACTTATAATTGCAAAATGTGTCAGAGCAAGATCTGTTCCTAAAGATCAGTAGCAACCAAATTTATATGAAACCAAACAGGAGAGAGAGAGATTACATTTTTGCAGAAGCTCTATCCTCTTTTGGTTTGGTGTATTCTTTTTTAAAATTGGCTGTTATATACCGAATTTGCTTAGTTTGATTAATGCTTTTGAGGTGCAATCTGATGTTCCCAGGAGACTTTTCCATGAAGATAGGGGAAAAAAAAATGTGATGCATAGATTGTCCCTTGATCAGCAGCCAAAGCTCCATGGCCATGCAGGTGATAAGGACAAAGGAACATACCAGAATGATATAAGGGAAGCTCTGAAGCTAAGCATTTTCATTCCCCAACATACTCTGAATTTGTATGTGTGAGAGAGAGGGTTATGCCAGTCTTGGAAGAGACATAGATAACTTCTTTCCAACAGAATCAGTGGGGGAGGAAGCATGTTTTTAAGAAGAGGAAAAAAGGGAAAAAAAGCCATTCTGTCACTCTTGTTGTAGCTGTTGCAAGCTCTAAGGAGTTTAGGAAGCGGTAGCTCCTCTACCGTAGGTAATCTCTCCCCCACCCCAGTCTCCATAGGATTGCATTTAGATAGCCCATAACAGACCCTCCTTCAGGATCGAGATGTTCTCCTGTTTACCTGCATGATCCTTTACAAAGGGACTTGTTGTGGAGCTTTTCCCGTTGGTACCAGCTTCCTGTTCCGGGCGTTTAGTTGGATCAGCATTATTTGGGGACCCACCAGAATTGGGAACTGAAAGAACACAAATGATTCACTACAAACTAGTAATAATGTGCTTTCTAAGCTGGTTATTAATTTTCATGAGGCATGAATGGCTTTGAACAGAAGGTCCTTTATTTAGGACTACAAGGAGATATGAGAATCTAATTTTCCTCTTTAAAGCAAGTTTTTTTTAAAAAAAGCTATATATTTATTTTAGAGATTCGGATTGTGAAGCTATCAGCAAAAATGAAGGGGATTCCTGAAATTGGCAAGAAAGCCTTTGCAAATGACATTTCAGCACAGCCAAGCAAATTGATTGACTACTAAATCAACCGCTAATTAGGAAGAACAATTCATTCTTTTCCTGTACAATAGGTTACCTGTAGATGAGAAAAAGACCATGAACAAAACCATCATTTTTAGTGAGGTTTTGTTACAAGCAAAGCTATGAAAACATTAGCTCTCTCTCCTTTTAAAACAATTTTGAGCTGTGAAACTGTACTTTAATATATAGTCTACAAGCAAGAATAACTGGAGCACATACTATTCAAGGATGACTTATCCTTCTAAGAAGAGCTGTTCAGTGAAAAGATCTTAGTGAATTATAGCAATTGCACTATATTTATATACCGCCTATCAGGGCTTGCAACCCTCTCTAAGCGGTTTACAATGTCGGCATATTGCCCCCAA
>JANHJO010000003.1:570860-588173 GCA_032468235.1 Pseudoxyrhopus heterurus
CACCCAGCTGATGTTCATGCCTAAGACAGGACTAGAACTCACCGTCTCCTGGTGATTGGCCCAAAGTCACCCAGCTGTCTTTCATGCCTAAAACAGGACTAGAACTCACCGTCTCCTGGTGATTGGCCTAAAGTCACCCAGCCAGCTTTCGTGTCTAAAGTGGGACTAGAACTCACCGCCTCCTGGTGATTGGCCCAAAGTCTGCCAGATAGTTTTCGTGCCTAAGGGAGAACTAGAACTCATGGTCTCCCAGTTTCTAGACCGATGCCTTCACCACTAAACCAAAGCCGCTCTTGCATACAACTTACAGCCTGAGCTGACCTGAGGATCAGCACTTTGGGGGCTGCCCCACAGTGCCCCCCTCTTTCTCCCAAGCATAGACGCAAGTTTGTTAGGCTTACCCGACTCTGTGGATTCCCTGGAACGCAGTCAGTTATCCGACATTTCGGGGAAGCAAAAAAAAAGACGGATAAAAACATGGAATTAGGCCTTCGCAATGATAAGCTCACAGAGCTGAATAGAACAAGAGAAGATTATGTGCGTGCCCACACACATGGGTGGCGTTTGGGTGGCACACGCAGAGTAGAAAAATGTCCAGAGCTGGCTGAAATGCAACAGCGTAAAAACTGCTAGGTAATAATAAATAAATCTCACAGAATGAAAACAGTTTTGTTTATGAAAGGGCTTTGTTCCCACAGCTGACTGAGTTAACCCATTTCCTGGGTTCACACAACAGCAATGGCACTTTAAGATTTATATACCGCTTCACAGTGCTTTACAGCCCTCTCTAAGCGGTTGACAGAGTCAGCCTCTTGCCCCCAACAATCTGGGTCCTCGTTTTACCGACCTCGGAAGCATGGAACACTGAGTTGACCTCGAGCCGCTGAGGATCGAACTGCCAAACTGCAGCCAGCAGTCAGCAGAAGTAGCTTGCAGTACTGCATTCTAACCACTGGGCCACCATGGCTCACATTTCAAGCATCTAATATCTAAAGAATGTAGACAAGAAGCCGGGAATTCCGATTAACCGAAACAGCCAGCAACACCTAATAAAACAGTTCTGCACCAGAGACCTATGAGGCCTGGATCACGACAGAAGGCCATGTTCATAAAAACAACTCAACCCCAGTCAAAGAACTCGGCCTCGCTGAAAGCTTGCAAAATCCCCAAACAAAGGAGTTGAACAAATGCCATTCGGTACATTGGTGTAATGTAAATGCCCTTACGCTGACAACGGAGAAGTTAATTAAATCTTCAGTTTCAGCTTATCAGAAGTAATACAGGAAGCCTGGAAAATTACACTGATTATTATTTTTTTCTTTTTCAGAGAGCAGCATGATTAAAACGAAGACTTGTTTGCCTTCTACCAAGAAACTAAGAAAAGTACAGGTTGTAAAACCACAGTAAACAACTTCTTATTTGCAAAATCTTAATTGGCTTTTCCCAACTTGGCCCTTCCCAGATATTCCAGAATACCGTCACAGAATTCCTGATCAGGGTTCTGAGAGCTGTAGTCCACGACAGCCAAAAAGCACCTGGTTGTGGAGCACTTATTTATAGAAGGTGCTACAGGTAGTCCTCAACTTACAACAGTTAGTTTAGTGGCTGTTCAAAGTTACAACGGGATTGGAAAAAAGTGACTTAGGACCGTTTTTCACACTTATGACTGTTGTAGTATGGTCATGATCAAAATTCAGATGCTTCGGAACTGACTCATATTTATGAGGGTTACGGTATCATGCAATTCCCTTTTGTGAACTTCTGACAATGAGGGAGCCAGGTTCACTTAACAGCCGTGCGACTAACTTAACAACTGAAGTGATTCCCTTAACAACTAGCAGGAAAAGTTGCAAAGTGGGGCAAAACTCCCTGAACAAATGTTTCACTTAGCAACATAACTTGTTGGCCTCAAGTGTGGTTGTAAGTCGAGGACTACCTGTACAAAGGTGAAGGAAGGAAGGAAGAAAACATGTGGAAGTGGAAAATGAAAGCCCCAATAAAGCGTGGGAAAAGGAATTCAGCTGAACATAAAAGTACAACGTTTACCAACTTATCTGAAACTCACCACACGTTAACTTA
Source organism: Pseudoxyrhopus heterurus (assembly GCA_032468235.1). Classification (NCBI taxonomy): domain Eukaryota; kingdom Metazoa; phylum Chordata; class Lepidosauria; order Squamata; genus Pseudoxyrhopus; species Pseudoxyrhopus heterurus. The sequence continues at coordinate 572,940 of JANHJO010000003.1, forward strand.
AAAACAAAACTTTTGTTAACATTTGACTGCTTGGAGTGTTGTATCCTGCGAAGAATGGAAGTGAGGCCAGAGTAGTTTCTAAGAGCTCTTTATTTCATACTTAAAATGCAACTTAAAACTCCCTGGCTGAAATAGCCCCTTTTTATAGAAACCGATCAGCCAACAATCAGGAGAGAGTAATTTCCTGCTCCAACAGAGAACCAGGATTAAACCTTCCACTGACCATTGTCTGCGATACGTAACACGGAGAGACACTCAAAAGTTGGCAAAAAGGGCAGGGTCGTATAGGGAATTTGCACAGGACGTCTTGCACACCTGAGGGACCTGTACAAAGACTAAGGATTGTCATTAGCGCCTCTGGGCAATATGAGCAGACGTCGCATTCTGACGTGCAGGTGAGGAAGTGACGGTACCAGTGGAAAAGGAAGTATTTCCCCAGCAATAGAAAAACATTATGGTAACTAAGAAGAGACTTAAGACACCAATGCACCATGGTTACAGAACGCTTCTTGGCACTGTCCTAGGTCAGGTGAGAAAGAGTTTGTGCCAGGTGATCAGTGCTTAGCCAAATGAATTCGCGCTGACTCTCCCAAAAGGAGCTCCTGGCACAGATCCCAGTTCAAAGGGTGCAGAGTTGGGATCTACCAAGCTTTTCCCACAGCGGAAAAGCGCTCGTTGCGGCAACTTGCAGAAAAACCGAGCTAAACTACCCTCCCTTCCTGGAATACTTGCCTGCCCCTGATTTTCAAGAGGAAAGGGAAAGGTAGGCTGGGGCGACAGGGCTGCTCCACCATGTAAACACTAAGGCTGTCTCTTGGGGGACAGGTGGGTTGCTCCTACTGACCCAGAAATAAGCTAAGAGGCTTGAAAAACCTTTGGCCTAGTTCGTCGCCATGTGGTTTCCTCCAAAAGAGAATGCAGAACTTTCACCGAGAACTTTTATCAAAAAACAACAACAACAAGAAGAAATTCTCACGCTATGTGCACTCTATCCTATTTTTAAAAAATTTTTATCTCTCCAAGTGTTTTACTAGGCATTCTCTCCTAGCGATGGGGTTTATAAATTATTTAAAGGAGGGAGGGAGAGTAAACAATGCAGCAACTTGCTGATTTCCTGTGGTAACCCAGTACAGGAAGACCCAACGATTCCTTGACAGCTAAGGCACAGGTGCCTGACTGATCCTTTCCAACCGTCAGTTACCCCAAAACAAGAAGGCTTCATCCTTGGTTAAAGTCTTTTTGTTAGTTTTTTCAATTCTCCCTCCCCCTCTTGACTTCCCAAAACCGAATACAAGTATACATAAAATCCATCTCATCACTATTTCTTATATAATTCTATCACATCCTTATTTTTTTTATATTTTAAATTTCTTCCCCCCCCACCTCTAGAGTTTACGTGTCATATTCTAAAATCTTCGTGTTAATATTCATCACCTAACAGAATGCTAATACTGCTTTTTTTGTTCCGTAATCTATTCTTAATATAATCAATCCATAATTTCTCTTTTGTATTTAATGTCCATCTCTTCGTTAAGATAAGCTGTTACTTTTTGCTATTTCCGCCAGATTCATCCTCTTGCCAATCTATTCTTCTTCTGATGGCATCTCTTCTCTCTTCCAGTATTGTCCCCAGAGTAGTCTTGCTGCCGTTATAATATTAAGCATCGATTTCGTTTCTACTTTGCCAAGATTATCAAATGTTCCCAACAAAAATATTTGTGGTTTAAAAGGTATTTCTAACATTTGGGTTTCATTGTTTTATATATACAGGAAAGTTTAAAGGGGTCTAAATGCCACCTATAAAACATCTCATAAAAACTTTCCCTTAAAATTTGTGCTTGAAGGAAGCTTCATCCTTAAGAAACCCTAGGGCTGAGCGAGACGGACTTGTCCAAAGCCACTCAGCTGGCTCTAGATCCAAGGCAGGACTAGAACTCACAACCTCCCAGTTTCTAGTCCAGGGCCTTGAATCGCTACACCAAACTGTCCGTCTCATTTCAACATTCAGAGTTTGTTTTTTAAGCCAATGAGATTCTTTGTAAATTGAAGGAACACTTTAACTAGATTAGCAATTCTGTGAAATGACAATTGGGAGAAAATAAGCGTCGATGCACTTGCAGAGTAGACTAGATCGTTCATTCTAGACAAGTAAGATCTATATTTTTAATTTTAGGAGTAAAATGAGTTCAACAGTTTAATTGTGCACATGTCTAAACGCAGCCAGAAAACTTCCTTTGATTTTAGACGATGTATTGGCGTCACAGAAGGACAAACATCTGTGTGAGAGTGACAGGCAAGGCCTCTCCCAAGGCAGAACCTGCCATCTGCAGATGTCTAAATCATCCCCGGGAGGAGGGGTTATGTAGTCCTTTTGAAGGGGGAGACTACAAGCTCCTGAAGCAGCAACCGCTGATGACGGACAGTGAAGGGCAAAGAAGTCTGCTTTTCTCTCCCAGTCAACTGGCAGGCGATAGGAAGTGCCAACGTAAACCCCCTGCACAAAAGGACCACCCAATTTTCATTTGACTGAAGAACGTTTCAACCGCTGTTCATCAGGGATACTGATCTTTGCAAAAAGAATACCAATTTGCTTCTCATCCTCCCAAGATACTAAAATACAATTACAACTGTGTGGATAAAAAAAAAAGTGAGTTTATTTGCAAGGTTTTTGCTTCTCTAACACTCGGTCTTACTCCCAAGATTTTATTTTATTTTATTTTTATTCAATTTATATGCCGCCCAACTCCCTAGGGACTCAGGATCCTTTGGAGGCCAGCCGTTTGGCTGTCTGATAGACCTTGGTTTCCGTTCCGATTCTGCCATCAGGATGCAAAAAACCCAGATGCAAACAGGGAAAGCCAACTCAGCTCTTGGATCCAACACAGCTCCAGCTGCAACATTAATGTATCACCTAAGACTGGAGGCTGATTAAACAGTAACTTCTCATTATCATAATTTCATTAGCAAGCGAAATGTATATGGTACTTGAAGCGACCTCAAGTAATATTCTGTTTGTGCTGGAAAGCAAACTAAGCTCATAAAGAAGTAGAAACGCAAACACACCAGGCTCTCTCTCTCTCTCTCTCTCATCTGTCTCTCTCTCTCTCCCATCTTTCTCTGTCTCTCATCTCTCTTAGCCGGCCCAGCCAATGTCTTGGGGCGGAGAGGAAGTTGCGTGTCTCCCCGTGCGACCAAGGTGAGCAGAGCACCAACACGGGCCGGAAGAAACATCTGCGAGACCCAGCAAGAGATGAAGCTTTGCTCCCGCCCTGGAATATGGACGAATGTCCACGCCCCACCCTTCCCTTCTCAGGTCAGGTGAGGAGTAACTGGGAGGGGAGGGTGAGGCCAGCCAGTGGTGGGTTCAGCCAACAGGAAGCCACAGCAGGGGGACGAAAGAGCTGCGGGTTGCCGATATGTGTTGCTTCGGCCTGCCTGCACTGCTACCCCCCCCTTCTTGATGCAACAGCACCTTTACCTCATTCCAACTGGTGAGGGCTGCGCTACTCCTTGCACGTTGCATCTCCTGCAAAGTTGCATATACCTCCCTCTATGGCAGAGATTTCCAGCCCCACCACGAGCTGCCTGGCCGGTCCCATATTCCAGAGCTCTAGTCATAGGACTGGCCCATTGGTCAGCTCCTCCACCTGGGTGTGCCGCAAACCACTGGTTGGGAACTTCTGCTCTAGGTTGCCAAATTAGCTAAATTTACTATTCTGTTTTGTCCAAAAACATTTTCAGTTTACAGTTCAGCAGTAAGGTTTTCAATAACTTAAAACCATAATACAAGAGTTTAGATATGCTGTTCCCATTTTTTAAAAGATTATTATCTGTATTTCAGTTAAACTTGCTATGGAGAGAAACATAAAAACCGGGAACATATTTTGAATGCTTCTATGTAAATGTTTATACACATTAATTTCTGCATTTTTAAACAGGTTTTCTAGTTTTCTATTATTTGACCTAGTACTACATAGCATGTGTTCAACAAAGTGAGAGAACTTAATATTTTTCTAGGATATTTTAGCATATAGAATACAATCTAGAAATTACTATTTTATTATTAGTATGATATGAAGCAGAAAGTATTTTTCTCATATTTGAGATAGAAATAAATTAGTAATGTTAGAAAATGTATAAACTTCAAAATATCAACCATATATTTCTGCTATAGAAGCACAGTGTGTCTTAAGCTATGTTGGCCTATTCAAATGTAAATTCGTTTCCATCACAGAGATATTATTTATATGATCTCACTTATTTAGTAAATGTAAAGGATTTTTTTTTTAAAAAATGCATGGCTACAGCAATAAAAAATTAAGAGCTGTGCAAGGCATTTGAAATGGGTATGTCTCAAAGAATAGGAGAAGAACCTAGCTGCTTTAATGCTTTCAGGAATAATGTTTTAGTCAAGTCCACTGTGTTTTGCAAATTGCCCCTTTTCAAACTTTAATCGGTCAATATAAAGATGCTTCCTAAATTTTGTGCAAGTGTGTGTGTGTGCATCTTTGAGTCCGTGTTCACTCCTGGCAATGGCCTGGATTGGAGTGGATAAGCCCTTGTAGTTTCTTGGCAAAATTTCAAATGAGATTTGTCATTTGCCTTCTTCTTTATAGGGCTGAAAGTGCACAACTGACCCATGGTGACAACTGGCCTAAGGAGGAACTAGAATTCACAGTTTCTAGCTTGGTGCTTTAACCACTATACCAATCCTAGATTTACTAAGAATATCTACATTTTGATCTTATATTAAAAAGACAGGGAGTTTTTCAATCAAGATTTGATTTGTTATATATCTTCAGAAATCTGTGAAATCCTTATTTATAGAAATATATCTCACTCCAAATGAAAAAGGGAAAAAATAGAGTGATATATACAAAAGATGTCTGTGGTATTATTTTTATATAGTCCCCGTGGATTGGAAATGATATTACATTTTAATACTTCTTCATTTGACTGTTATTACTCTGCCTCCCTAGAAGACTAAGCCACTGCCTAAGTCTTGGCTGCCTTCAGCCTATCAAGTTAGTAACATTGCTCTAATCAGATGGAGAATTAAGGTTTTGGATTTGTGCCTAGATGCAGCCTTTCATTCACAAAGAGATTAAAAGCAAAGGCAAGACATACAAAACACACAAAATCAAAACTGATTCTTAATTCCAAACAGGATGCATTTTTTAAAGCAAGCAAATATGATTACAATGAAACTACAGATGGTAACAGTCATTTACCAATTGGATGCTAGCGTCCACTCCAAATGCATTCCCATTTTTAAGCAGTTTAATATAATCCCCCTCTGGACTATAATTCAACCAATAATTTAATTAACAGTAAATAAGATGAACGATGCATTTGATTCATACTACCTTGTGAATAATCTTGGAAGAAACTACATATAATAAAGATACATGGAAGAAATATAAAACATTCAAAAATAGTAATTGCTATATTTTGGAAGCTAAAACAGGTATGTAAAAATTCAGCTTTAAACATTTCCAGCTAGTTCAGTACATTTTCCATTATAAAATATGGAGATGGAACTTCCATTTTTATTGTACTGCTATACTGCTGGGTAAAATTAATGGAAGTAGAAGTAATAGGAATTGTTTAATTGAATTGCATGTAATGCCAGAGACTAACTTCATCAGTCAAAATTGTCATTTTTTGTTGTTGTTACAGAAATCAGGTGATTGTTTTCATCAGCTAGAGATACCAGGCTTTCTTCCCCCATATTCATCTGCCATCCCCAACCAACTCAAAACATACATAGATCCATCTATGAAAAGATGTCGCACATCCAAACATCAAATAAGAGAAAAATTCTTCAGAGACTGACTGTCTCTGCAAAAATCTACTAAAGGACTAGTTATCTGGTTATTTGATGAAGGATTTAGGTACATTTCCTCCTATACTCAGTCTGTGAGTTTGTAAATATACAGCATCACACATTGCTAAATGTTATACTTGATCTTCTAAAGGGAATTAAATGTTGAACCTTCTTTCTGCGTAGAGAAGCAAATTGAACATATCATCAAGTTTTCACAGTGGTTAGGAGCAGTCAAAAATATTTCGTTTACTTCCAGTTTCTATGAAGTGACTTTTCTTTCCTAAATTCTAGAACACTACTACTGAAGTTATTCAGATATCATGTTAGACAACGTTTTTTAAAAAAGGCATACAACTTGTACTTCCAAGGCTGCCTCTAGTCTTTAAAAGCCTCACATACAGCCACAAGAAAATAGAAGGGAAAAATTATTAAAAGGAATTTTTTGCCATCATAAATATCATTCAATATAGCACTGGAGGGTGATTGCATTAACAATGTTTCTTTCTAATGAAATGTACGTGTAAATGAATTTTGTCCTCACCAGTTTTTCTTAATGTGGCCTTCAGCATATTACTAAAAGAGACAAGTGCACTGCTGAACCTGAAAAGAACCGAGCTCCCTGCTTTAGAAAAGATATGAAAAGGCCACTGTCTCTAGAGTCTCCCACTCCCTTTTCCTCCACCCTTATTACAGTTAATGAAAAAGAAACTAGAAGGTTTGGCGTTTGTTTAAACCAATTAGGTTTACCAGGGCAAGAAGTGGCTAGGGAAATAAGACAGACCGATACTGTAGATTATGGTCCTTCTTTTTTTCCAGTTAACTGAGAACAGATGTGGAAATCACTGTGCAACAATGAGATATTGCGTACTCCAAACCTTTTAAAGTACAACTCTCATCAGCCCAACCAGTATGCCAACTATCAGAGATAGATCTGGAATGGTAGATCTAATCCAGATCTAATCCATTTTAATCTCTCACCACTAAAGATGAAGTTCCAAAATAAACATATTATTTTTTGTACACTTGTTCAATCTCTGAAGCATTCTAGAATTTATTCAAGATATACACCACTACTATTATTGCCGATAATGTTCTGCAGTTAATGCTGATTTTCTAATTAAAATAGAAAATACAGCTTGACTAAGAAGGGCTGGTAAAAAAAAATAATGATTTTTGAAAGTGGAAGTGTTTCAGAAGCCTTCTTCCGGCTCTATAGGTATTTTGAGCTTCAACCCCATTAACTGAAGTCCAACAAATGGAAGAAATCAAATTGGAGAAATTTCTACAGCTGATGCTTCAGGGTATTTTCTTGCACAAAACAAAAATGGAATGACGCTATTCTGCATGAACACATGAAATTAGGTAGGGATGTGAAAAGGCTTCCTATGCATCTTTAAGCTCCATTATAAACTGATATGATTTTGTAAACATAGTGATAAAACCATGATAAATAAAAATGAAGAGATCAGAGACTGGAACAAGGTCAAAAATTTCCTTCTGGGTGACCAAGCAGAATGTATTCCGTTTACTGTCCTATTTTTATATATTTTATTTATTTATGTATTTATTTGTAAGCCACCTTTATTATTGTTCTGAATAACTCAAGGCAAATATATCCAATACGCCTTCCTCCTATTTTCCTCACATCAACAACCCTATGAGGAGAGTTAAGTTGAGAGACAGTGACTGGCCCAAAGTCACCCAGCTGGCTTTCGTGGCTAAGACGGGACTAGAATTCATAACTCTCTTGGGGATTAAAAAGTAATATGAAAAAGCTTTTTCAAAACATATAACTACATATTGAAGTTACATTTCAGAAATTCATATTGTTGAGTTTTCAGACAATTTTCTTCAAATACAAGTCTTAAAAACCTTAAGCAAAACCAGTAAAGATTATTTCATTTCCTATAACAACAATAAGAATACTTTCCAGTATAAAACTAATGGTCTATTATGAATTTATCAGTTTTCAAATACAAAGCCTTTAAAAGAAATATTTTAAAAAATGTGTTTGCCATAGGATTGTATGCTGTACTGATGTCAGTTGCTTCCGCTTTCATTAAATGCCTACTTTAGTAAAGCATCAAGTAATTACTTCTTATACATATGTTATCTAATTTTACAAGACAGTTTCAAAAACACCCAGACTTACACTGGCAGAAAAACCACAAATCAAGGTGGTTGTTTTAGTAGCAGCTAGAAATTGCACATAAGCAGCTGTCTGTGGTGATCTAAGCACAGAGCTTTAATTAAAAGTATTACATTGCTTTTATACCAATCCCCTGATCTCGGTCCTCAAGAGCTTGAAAGCTACAGAAGAATCTCTCAAACAGGGTTTAAAGCCCACAGAGGCTCTCAGTGACTGTGCCAGCTGAATTATGATAGACTTTGTTCCTAATACAGATTTCCATTTAAATTTAATTATTGATGTAAGCAGTTTTCTAATGCTAGAATGTGACATAGATAAAAACACAGGTCCTACTGGCCACAAATTCGTACCGTGTGTGTGTGTGTGTGTGTGTGTGTGTGTGTGTGTTTTAAGGAGATTATGTTGCTGAATATCCTGTCACATTTAGAATTAGAGCAAAAACTCCCTTTGAAAAAACACTGCAAGGAATCCATAGCATACATCCTACTATAACCCCATTCAGCTTTCTATCATCACCTTATCTATTTATAGTTTACTTATCTATTTATTTTAAACAATCTTATACACTGTTTTTTGCTTTTGCTGTCCACTTATTCTATACACTAGAACTGGAACTAGAATATAAAAATTATATATCAAGAGGAAACAATTCATAATTACTCATTAGGCAGGAGGATCACCATAACACCCCTTCTTTTCAGGGGCATTCATAGGCAGAAATTTAAAAAATCAATGTAGTAGCGACAACTGCATAATTGAAGATCTGCTCCTTTTATGCACGAGGTTCCATCTTGACTTTTAATACCTCTCCCACTTTTCACAGATGCCCCCTGCTCTATTATCAGTTTTACATGGTATTATTTCATTTCACTGCATTCATTTACAAAATTTTAATACCAATACAACCAGAGTGACCAGTTGCAGTGGTCCGTGGGAATGACCATGGGAGACAGGCGGAAGAGCTGCAGCCAGGAGAACATTTGGATAAGAGATAGCTTAGCCCACAGCAAGACTCTGGGCATGGCAAATGTCTCAGAAGGAACCCTCCTGAATTTATTATGTGGTAAAAAATGACAGAAGAGAAATGTCCTTTCTGAGTTCAAGATTCTGTTAATGTAATCTTACAATAAAGTAGAATTAGTTAACCTTGGTGTGTTTCCAACCTTCCACCTAAAAAAGGAAACTTCATAACCTTCAAGTATGTCAAAAGTGAAAAGGGACATATTCTGATATGCTGCCAGTAATACCACAGGGAAACTCTGCCTTCTGGACACATTCTTTACACCACTCACAGTGCCAGGATCTCATATAAGGCTCTCAAAGTTCTTACAGGTGTTGAAAAACATTTTGGATAATGTGGTTCCTAATATAATCCAGTACTATAAGTATAAGATCTTATAGGCAATAACCAACATTCTGAATTTGGCCTGAAAGTAATCAGTGCAGTGACTGCAAAGTAGATGTGTTATATCTGCTGAATTCTGTATCAATTGCAGCTTCAAGCCATCTTCACAGGTAGCCCACCACCACCAATCCAGTAGGTTGCTATGCATTACATACATGTAATGACAAGAATTTCTACCTGCTATTCCAGCAAAAGTCAGGAGTATAGCGGCACCCTCAAGTCCCAAGACTGGGAGTAAAAATATCTATCCAAAATCAATGTTAGAACTGATATTTAGGGAATGTCTACACATTTGCTGACAAGTACTGCCAAATTCTTAAGAGTTCATTTATTTATCCAACCCCTCCCAAAACCAGCTTATGACTTCCATAGCATTTCCACCTCAGCCTAGGGCAGCAATGTAATGACAGATATATCACCTTCATTCCTCACTGTTAATTAGCAGATCATCTTTCTCAAACAGTTTCAAGCAGATATGGGAATGAAGACTGTGATTGCACTCCTTTCTCATGAAACTCATTCAGATATATACCGTATATACTCGAGTATAAGCCGACCCGAGTATAAATCGAGGTCCTAATTTTACCCAGGAAACCTGGGTAAAATTATTGACCCGAGTATAAGCCGATCAGTGCTTATATTCGAGTCGGCTTATACTAATCAGCTGATTTTCAGGCCTAAATTGATGCCTGCGCAGGCATCAATTTAGGCCCAAAAACGGGCCGATTTTTGGGCCCCAAAATCGGCCCATTTTCGGCCTCAAATCAGCTGATTTTCGGGGCTAAATTGATGCCCGCACAGCAGGCATCAATTTAGCCCTGAAAATTAGTTGACTCGAGTATAAGCCGAGGGCTGAAAAACTAGGCTTATACTTGAGTATATACAGTAGTTTAAATCAGGCCCATTTTTAATCACATTATATAATATAGGTACATTCAGTTTAATCAGATGTTTTTTTTTTCTGATATCTACTTCCCAAGATCACTAAAGAACACAGAAGCAACACAGAAGCTGCCTACTTAAAATGTGGATAATGTTTGGCTTAGAAGATCAATATTCCTGATTTTTCAACAAACAAAAAAATAGCTTCCAGTAGCAGTGATATCATTATACCTGAACTTGAAACTTTCCATGGGTTCAGAATGGCCATTCAACTGAAGACTGGTGAGCAACTGGAATTTCCACTCTTTTCCTTCTTTCAAACTTTCAGCTGAATGTGTGATTTAAGAGGAACATATTAAAAAAAAGCCTAAACAAAATATTCAAATTTTGCTACAGCTTTGTTTAGGAAAAGTAACACAAATGGCTTAAAAGGAGCAGAGAAATGCACAACATAGTTGTCTAATATTTTACTATGATCAGTAATATTAATGCACGACCTCCTTCTCCTGCTTACTTAAAATTCTGTTTATTAACATATATTTCTTCTGGCTATTTATATAAAAAACATAGTCCTCCTTGACATAACTTGCTTTGCCTATTATAGAATTATCATCACAGAATTAGAGCACCATGAATACACAATAAAGATAACATTATACTTGTGGTCAAATGTAAGAAAAAAAAATTATTGTAAAACAGGGTACCCCATTCCGGATGAACAACAGGAAAAAAAAACCCAAAACATGATTCTTATTTATAACAACAATCTAGTAAGGTTACACACTAAAGTAGCTTGAATTATCTCAGTTTGGTTACAAACCACTTGAATAAAAGCATTTTAAAATGACCAATGAATTTGGCTAGAAAGTTAATCAATTTTAATTATGTCTCATGACAAATGGTAAAGCAGCATGCCAATCTAACTCTAGCAGTATATTAAAATGGTATTTGCAAGTGATGGAATGCACCAAAACAGAAACAGACATATGTATACTTCTCAATAGTGGTAGGCCATCAATGATCTCCATCTGCACTTGGTAATGGATTTTTATTTAGATTTTATTTCTGTTTTAGATTTTTTTATCCTGCCTTTATTATTATTTTTATATAAATAATTCAAGGTGCAAACATGCCCGATGCCCTTCTCTTATTTTCCCCACAACAATAACTATGAGCTATGAGATGAGTTGGCTGAGAGATTGACTGGCCCAAAGTCAATCAGCCAGCTTTCATGCCTACAATGGGAGTAGATATAGAACCAAGAAACTCTCTCCACAAAATAGAAACACATGACAGAGAAAGGTTGGTTTCAAACCAGTCAAATATCAGAGTTATATTATATAAAATATGTATGGTTCAGTGGTGGGTTTCAATCAGTTCACATCTATTCGCGAGAACCAGTTGTTAACTTTCTGAACAGTTCGGAGAACTGGTTGTTGGAAGAAATCTCCTTTTGTTTTGTTTTTTCCATTTTACAGGGCTAAGGAGTGGGGAGGGAATGGGGATTTTGGAGTATCCTTCCCCCGCCACGCCTACCAAGCCACCCAACCAAGCCATGCCTACCAAGCCACGCCCACAGAACCGGTAGTAAAAAGAAATTGAATCCCACCACTGGTATAGTTCCATTTTAAAATGTTGTGGTATAGATACAAAGCAGATATATACATTCTACCCCTGGAAATTGAAAGAAGGAAGAAAAATTACCATATGAATAAACACAGTGAATCACATACTTAACGTAGAGGGGTTTTAATACATAATATGTGTCCATGTATACATTTGCCTGTGTGTATGCATGTGTGTGTGTAAAGACACAGGGACATGTACATATACACAATATCTATACATAGTTAACAGCTTACTTTTTAAATGCAAATATAAATATGTTTTGTTTATGTGTTGTTTTGTTTTGATTTGGTATACAACTTTTTAAATACATAATTTGCATGAAGTATTTGATAGAGAATGACAGACTTTAGTGGACCTCAGAATTACTGCCATCTGGCACCCCAACAGAATCTGTATTGATAGGATGTTCAATTTTAATCTGAAATAAATATGTATTTTTCTCCAGTACTGGATTTGGTCCAGTTTCTATATTTTCTTAATTTAGAAGCTCTACTACAAAATTAATAAACCATTTTGTAAAACGTGATGGAGTTGTTCACATCATTAACAAATAAAAGAAAATTTCTCAGTAGAAAATAGTATAGCCAATCTTTTATTTCTAAACTGATTTATAGTTAATTTTTCATTCTAATATTTTTTTTTCTCTATCTCTGTCCCTCCCACTTTCTCATTCTCTCATCTAAAATTCTGTGATGTGTAAGTTTTACGTATGGAAAATATATAATACATTTTATATATGTAATACAGCTATGTATTTGTTCTGACATTCAAAACTAGTTGCATTTTGTTCATTTGTTCTATTTAAAATAGTTGAAGGATCAAGAGTAGTTAACAAAATCAAAAAGGAGTTAGCAGGGAGGATAATTCCTTCTTTTATTTTAAAATTGTTTCTTTGTCACTCAGTCCCTTAAAAAGGTGCTGAAATTCTTTGCCCACTGTTTTTTTGCAGGATCTTGTGATTGTGCAGCAACCATGATGAACGTGATTTCAAGAAAATACAGAAGTTTGGAGAAGTCTGATGCAACTGTTTGACACAAGCTGGTCAGTTGATTTAGAAAATTGTGGAGTTCTTCTTTCCCATCTTTCTTTTTGTAAAAAGTGATGTTAAGATTAATATTGACATTATTTTACTCTTAGTGGGAGAGAAGAAAAACATAATGTTCTTTTTGGCCCTCCTTTAAGAGCCATGGTGGCGCAGTGGTTAGAGTGCAGTACTGCAGGCTACTTCTGCTGACTGCCGGCTGCCTGAAATTTGGCAGTTCTCACCAGGCTTAACGTTAACAGCCTTCCATCCTTCTGAGGTGGGTAAGATGAGGACCCAGATTGTTGGGGGCAATATGCTGACTCTGTAAATTGCTTAGAGAGGGCTATAAAGCAGTGTAATGTGGTATATAAGTCTAAGTGCTATTGCTATTGCTATTTTGAGGAATAAAGCACCTAACTAATAAAGAGGTAGGATTTATTTTATTGAGAAAAAAAATAGAAATATCTTTGACATGTTGTTTTTGTCTCTTTGTGTATTTCAAAATTAAAGTAAGGTTGGATACCTTTTATAAAATATTTCTTTCAACTTCTAACATAAACGTTTATGACAACTTAGTTCCAAAACTATTTTATGTGCTTTATTAAAAAGTCCTGCCTAACATTTTCCATTTCTTTTACTAAGGATTACATTGTTCAATTTATTCAATATTTTTTATTAGACTCCATTTACAATTTACCTATTCATTGATTCATCATACGTTTGATTTGGAAAGTTTCAGCAAGTAGGTTTAGAAAATAAGGGGGGTCTGTCCTGATTGATACTTGGCTGGTGAACCTTAGAACTGTAGATTTGATCGGGGAGCCAATGGAAAAAAATACCTTGGAAAAAGTTAGTAGCAAGCCATCTACATACAACTGCCAAGAAAGTTTAATGTACATGTCTTTGCTGTCAAGAGGATTGAGCCCACCACAAAGAGTTATTTTTACCTTACCTGATTTGGAAACATTAAAATGTGGCATTCTATATTCTTTCATTAACAAAAATGCATCATATGTTATTAGGCTGAATTTTAATTCCTGCCATTTATTTATATATTCATTCATTTGTTCATTCAAATACTGGATCACATTGTTAAAAATTATTTAATAAATTTCAAAAATTAAGCTTTCATATTATTAACATATGCAAAAGAATAATATTTGGAAATTCTAACATACTAAATATATTTAATGTATAAATCATATTTTTAAACTTTGCTTTATATATTTAATTAGTTTGTGTTATTTAAACGTAAAATAAATTTATAATTCTTTTATTGCTATTTTAGAATATATGTAAACTTGGAAAACAAATTAAGTTATTTAACAATTTCCCTAGAATTAGCCATGTTATCATTTTTTCTTATAATGAAAAAAAAATCCTAACCTAACATTAATGTTTTACGAGGGTTTTTTAGATTCCTTTTATTTATCTATATGGAACTACAAATAATTTGAAAATGCTATATTAATATAACCAGAATTTTTAACACACTACAACTTCATCATTTCACTTTTATTAATATTTTATCAGAGACAAAAACCTAGGGGACAGTTCAGTGTAGCTAATTAATCTTGCAGAGTAAAGAACTAGTGGGCAGTTAACCTAAGATGTACTAAGTGATTTTATCAATTAGGGAATAAATTCTTATTTTAGAATATTAAAGAAGCTCAAAAACTGCAGTATAACATTCCTTTTTAAAAATGCAGCTTATAGTTTGATTTTAAGCAGGCTCATTAAGAATTGACATTACATTTAAAAAGATTAGTTTGAGGAAAAAAGCATGCTGCAGTTCTTTGGATATGGACTATGCAGGTATAATATCAGTTACATGTGCTTTTGCAGAAAACTTAGTATATCTCTTCTTTCTCCAGTATCTGTTCCCTTTTCTTTACTCACACATACACACATATGCAGTTATAACACAAACAAAAAGTTGTCACTGACATAAAAAAAATTGCACCTGCCTGTCCTAGAGTAGTCATCGTAATTTATTTCACTATGGATATGCTTAGATCATTCTGTATTCTACATAGATCAAGCACTTTCTCCTAATTTTACAAATAATGTCATATTTAGGTTTTTTTTTAAGACTAATGCTACATGAAGATAAAATAGGTAAATAGAAGAGAGAGAGAGTGGATGGATGGATGGATGGATGGATGGATGGATGGATGGATGGGTGAATGGATGGGTGGAGACAGATAGGCAGGCAGGCAGACAGACAGACAAATATGAGGGGTCCTTGGTGATTTCTGAGCTTGGCTGTTTTCTTGCAGACATTTCATTACTCCAACTAGGTAATATCCTCAGATAGA
>JANHJO010000004.1:0-16333 GCA_032468235.1 Pseudoxyrhopus heterurus
CCCCATCCCCATGTATTGTGTCTGTATGTATTGATTAATTTCTATGCCATCCATCTCACTGATACAGTGACTCTGGGTTGCTCACAATGTAATAAAAAGAAAGCTGTAGAAAACAATTAAAATTAGAAAAATAGGACAGAAAAGCTAAAAACCAAGATGATGGGTGGCCTAGAGGGTGAGGATCTTCTCTATCTAGTCAGCTACCCCCAACATAGCAAGCACTTGTTGGAGCCCCAGGCCAAGGGACAGAGACAGATTCTTCCAGAAGGCTGGGAGTGTGTGGGCAGATCTCATCTCCCATTAGAGAATATTCCAGAGGATGGGAGCCATAGCAGAAAAAGGCTGTTCTCCTGGACCCTACCAAGTGAAAACCTTTGGTTGATGGGATCTGCTGAATGAGAGGGCTAGGCTAGTCCCATCAGAATGAGAAGGTGAGACTAGGTGAGATGGTTCTTCAGGTACAAATATAGGTGTATAGACTCCATACCAACAGTATGTATTTGATTTTTATAAAATGCTACGAAGTATCTATTTCTATTTCCATTTAACTAGGACCTTAAAAGCTGTTTGAGATGTATAATCATATCAATTCCTAAGGTTAGGATTTCATATATTAATACATAATATATTTGGGTTCTTCCTTTCTAAAGAGCCTTGGTGGCACAGTTGTTAGAGGGCTAATACTTAGTAATTAGTATGTAACTACCAGGTACCTGCAATTTAGCAATTCGAATCTCACCAGGCTCAAGGTTGACTCAGCCTTCCATCCTTCCGAGGTAGGTAAAATGACCCAGATTGTTGGGGGCAATATGCAATATACAATTTGCTAACTTCTGTAAACCACTTAGGGAGGGCTGTAAAGCCCTGATAAGCGGTACACAAGATAACAATTGTGATGAGCTTCCTGAATTTTTGCCAAGAAAGTACAGTATTGCTCCAAGATGTAAAATGCCCTACATACAGCCTTCAAATATTAAGAAGCAGGCAACTCTAATGTGACATTCCCACAGAGAAACATTTTTTTATTAGTGCCAATGATATTCTCCATACAATAATTTGCCCTTATCACTTTTAATATAGCTTTTTGAAATTAGAGGTATCTTATACAAGTAGTCCTTGACTTCTGACCACAATTGAGCCCAACATTTTGTTGTTAAGTGAGACAGTTGTTAAATGAGTTTTGACTCATTTTACAATCCTTCCTACCACAGTTGTTAAGTGAATCATTGCAGTTGTTGAGAACACAGTTGTTAAGTGAGTCTGGGTTCCCTATTGACTTGGCTTGTCAGAAGGTCGCAAAAGGCGATCCCATGACCCCGGGACACTGCAAACGTCATAAATATAAGTCAGTTGCCAAGTGTCCAAATTTTGATTATGTGACCATGTAGATGCTGCAATGATCATAAGTGTAAAAAATGGTCCTAAGTGCTGATAATTATAACTCTGAACAGTCACTAAATAAATGGTTATATTATATTCTTCTTCTCTTGTTCTGCAAAATAATGGACCCATGCAAATGTTTATACTACCAAAATTTATATGGAATTTATAATGAAATTTTAGAAATTTAGAAATTTTGTAATGCATATGTTTTAGACTCTGAAATCCTATTTCTTACCAATTTACAGTTTTTCTTTATAACAGACAATGTCTGAAATCCTGCTAATATAATAATATGTAAATCCATGATTATATATTAAGAATTAGTACTGGAAACATCTTTGTATCTGTTCTTGTGTGCATCTAATGAGAACATGTGTACAAAATAAAACCTTGGTATGTAGAAACCATCGTAGGAATGTTTCTATTATAATAACCTGTTAGTGATGGTAGTTTTAAAATAAATGGCCTCACATATGTTTCTATTTCCTTTTTTTTAGTTTCCATAGTAGAAAAGTCAAGCACAGTTTTTAACAGCGCACAAAGACTGGAAGTTGTTAGAAACTGCATCTCTTTTATATTTGAAAATAAACTTTTGGAGACTGAAAAGGTAATAGGATTTGCTAAATTGTTTGAGGGGCTTTTCCAAGTTAAAACATTCCATATATGTTAAGAGATGAGCTCTTTCTAGTCCTTTCAAATTTAACTCTACTTCTTGTATATCTGTTACCCTTTTCAGTTCGTACTGCAAGTGTTTGAGATAAAAGAAATGTACTGTCTGTGAAGAAATAAGCAAAATTATTTGGCATTGCAGTCTCAGCTCCATTTCTTTTTCTACCCCTTCTACTGAACATTTTTATTTATTATTAGTTATTTAATAATGAGAGATATGTTCCCTGCTTCGTATTTTTCTCTTAAATGAAATGCAAGCTCCTTGCCCAACCTTGAATGCTTCATTTTCTACTTGAAGAGCAGTTGAGGACCAAGCTACTTTGCCTCTTAGATTGTTTTTTTTAAGACAACTTTTTAAGTTTTTTAAAAAAAATTGCTGATGTTGTAGCTGATTGTACAACGTATTTGCCCTTTCATAAGAATCCTCAAACATATGGAAAAAAACTTGTGGTTTCCAATCCTTACTTTTGTGAATCCGGTATATTCTTTGTGCTTAGGGCATAACTAAGACCTTGCTTGATAATTGCTTGATTAATTCTACACCATCTGCTTTATTATTTAAAGTCATGTTTAATTATGAAATAAACTATCCAGATTCAAAAATCAGAATTCAGTCAGTAGTTTAATAGGGACAATTCATATCAAGATTGCTGGTGGTGCTTATTTAGTAGTAATACTACAGAATATTAGCAGAAAAGCATAATTTAAAGTTAGGATTCTTTTAACTTCTTACTTTTGCTAGCATTCTTGTCTTTAGACCTTGCCTGCTGCACTGAGAGCCCTGAAAGGAAAAGCAGCTCGCCAATGTTTGACGCAGGAACTAAGCCTCCACGTTCAGCAAAATCGTGCAATTCTGGATCATCAGCAGTTTGATTACATAATACGAATGATGAACTGTACTTTGCAGGTACATGCACTTTGCCTTATTTTGGTTCCTTTGTGGTACTTCTAGCTTGCCCTGTGTATTTTGCTATATCTAAACTATAAATTATATTTAAAATATAAGTTTTTACTTGGCGTTCATTGTTCTTTTTCTTCTGCTGTTTTGTTCCTTTACAGTCGGAACGCGACTGCAATCCGTTCCCGGACTGCGGTCGCGTTCCAAAATGGTCGCGTTCTGAATCGACACTACCGTGCATGCATGCACATGCGCGTCACTGCACATGTGCACACACTGCATGCTTGCGCAGGTGGGAAAATTGGCACGGAAAGCAATCTTTCCGTGCCGTTTTTCCGGTTCGTGAACTGAAGTTGGTAGCGAACCAAGTCGGCAATTTTCCTGGGTTTTTTGTCGTGAACCGAATTGGTCACGAACCGTATAATTTAATGCCTATTTTCTCTTTGATAACTAAAGTGAATTCTTTGGTTTCACTTGGACAGGTACTGCAAAAATGAAAGGGAGGCTGCTGCTATAAGAGACTTTCCAGACTATTAGTTTTCTATTTGTGACCATTATTTGTTTTCCATATCTTCTGTATTTTTTTCTGAGAACATATTCTTTAAGGAGCAAAAGATGAAAGCTGCACAAACATTATGGTTGATAGCAATAGCAATAGCACTTAGACTTATACACCGCTTCACAATGCTTTACAGCCCTCTCTAAGCAGTTTACAGAATCAGCATATTGCCTCCAACAACCTTGGTCCTCCAGCAGCCTATCTGCCTGGAAACATCCAGAGGCCATTGGTGATGTCTTATTGAACAATCAACGCATTACTTTTTTTCAATATCCAGTATTATTATACCAAAATTAAAGCTCCATTTTAGCAATAGCAAAATAATAGTGTTCAATATATAATATTATGTCACCTAATGATAAAGCGTTAAAATGCAGTCAGTACATTTATGAGCTTTCATTTACCTTTATTTATGCCAATACAGTAAAAAGATAATGAGCATGGGAATTGAGCATATCTCTGTCTAATAAACTATGAATCACAGCTCCTTGAAAATCAATCTTTGTAAAAAAAAAAAAAGAACGTTTGAACTATAAAAATTAATGTGCCATAACAGGATTCACATGAAAGAGAATATAATGGTACATAAACCAGTAACCTATAAATGTAAAGAACTTAGGTAGATTTAGTATATATGCGAACTACAGATGACTTTAATGCAAAAATGCATTTTAAGCTAAAGAGCAAGCCAAATAAAACTGGCAATGGTATAGAATTGTTGTTTTTTCCCATCATATAATTGTAAACTGCAATCCAGTATTATCTTTAGACTATCTAGTCTCAAAAAATCTGAGTAGTATAATGAATAGTAACATAAAGGGCAAAATGGTTAAATACTTGAAAAGCAAAATGTCAAAAATTATCTCTTCTGTTTCTTAAAATTTCTTCCCACAAATTATTTATTTTTACACAAGGGATATCTTGTGGCACTTTCCCAACAAAGCTCACTGCGATATCCACATTCATTTATCCATTTATTTGTGATCTCATTACTTTTCAGAATTTTTGTAGATTATGTATCAATTATAAGCTACATTGCTTTGTAACTCATCCTATTAAATTTCTGTGGATTATAATTAAAATGTTTGTGTTTCAGATCCACATAACATGATTAATTCCCAGGCTTTAGGTCATGAATAGATAGACTTCAGGCTTACATAATTTACTTTAAATTTAACTAGAATATTATCTAAGATACGTTAAATTATTTTCATTTTCATGTTAATTTTTTGAGTTAACAGCATTTTCTGCTTTTTTTCCCCTCTGCATTTTATTGCTGAAATCTTTCTCTCCTAATTGTGGCAGTTTTATCAGCCCAGCAAAATAAAATGTCCACATGTATGAGAGGGGGAAAGTAGAATTGACTATAGAAATGCTGGTTTATTTCTGTGTTTATATTTAGAAGTTATAGAGAAATGTTGTATTGTGCGATGCCAAATTCAAGTTGTTCTTTTTTCCCCATCATATAATTGTAAACTGCAATCCAGTATTATCTTTATTAACTTACTTCAGTCTAAGTAAAGAAGAAAGGTTGCCTTTGGTTCTTCCCCTAGTATTAAACAGCATGAGAAATTTTTGACTTCCAACTGAAGGCTGATGGCTGCATGTTAAAGAAGTATCTATGTTTCAGGTCATTTTAGAGGGCTGTCCTCTATAAAGTAAGCAAATAAATATCTTAGGCTACTTGGAAGGCCATTAATGATCAAGGAAAGTGAAGGATAGACTGTCCCAACAAGACAACTTCTAGAGCTTATTCAGGAACTGATGACTCCTGGGGTTCCTTGCCCCAGATTGCTAACAATTTATAGACCTGCCCATTTACCTTGTAGGGTCCTAGTATACCATGTCTGTGAAGCTGTGGGGCAAGCTACTACTGGTAGTATCTACTTTTTTCTTTCTGTAGATGTTGGGAGTAAATTTTAGTTGAGATTCAATCAAATCTAATATTATTGAATACAGACCATCTAGTTGGGAGGACAGATACAGTACTAAGAATGTTGTGATCTATTTTAAGCTTTGTCATTTGAATACCTCTAATGCATTTCCTTCAAGATGCTCAAGGCAGTGTACTGTGGTTCAGTTATCTCCCATTAGTGGTGATAATATTATTATCAGGTAGGCAATAGTAAATCCCTCAGGATTAGAAAGGATTATAGGAACATTTTAAAGAAAGGCTAATCAGTTGTAGCAACCATGAGCTACAGGTTCCTCTTTTTGGCGTAGCAATAGTTTTTATTCTCTTAAGCCAAAGCTGCAGTTTTTTCATCATCCAACTCAAGTTTTAGTGCCTGTGTAAATTAGTGAATAAAATAAAATTAGAGGGATTTTTCTAAACAAATCAGTCAGAAATACTAACAGTTGAATTGATTTTATATGGCCATAAATAAGATTTCATTTTATGCTGCTTATAAATCAAATTAATAAATGGTCTTGTATTCAATATTTCAAGCAATAAAACTGTTTGAAGAATATATGTAGCAAAAGGATTCGTTGAACAAAATATTTAATGTGGTTATGCCTCATTTCACCTGAGATGTTTATGCATGTCACATTATTTTTGCTATCTTCTCTTAGTATATTTTTGTTCTTTGAGTATTAAGTAAGGATTAAAGTTAATGCAATGCTGAAATAGTTCAATTAGAGCAAATCCATCTTTTTTGCACAGTTTCTCCCATGTATCAAAAGAAAATGAATTACTGAAAAATAAGCAGATAAAATGTGAAAATGTGAAGGACAGAGTCTCTGGGAGCATAGTTTTTCTTTGTTCCTGTAAAACTTTTAAAAAGTTCTATGCTATTTTGTGGACCATATTAAAAGTTTGATTTGCTTTAGAAAGTAGAAAGCATCTGGAATTAACTATTGTCTCAACAGTTGCACTCATAATGGTTCCGTTTCTAATGAAATTATAATAAGACCATGTCTAACAATGGGTTTTCATAGAAATAAAATACAATCAAAGCAGCAAAGGAAAAGTAGTTAAGCTTTGTAAATCCTTCAAAGAAGGTGCCAAACGAAATGCTTCATAACGCATGCAAGTGCACACAAAGATTTTTCTTCACATCATTAAAATTGCAGCTTTTTTTCCTCCAGGCTTGTGCGACTGCTTCAGTCCAGCTCCCCGCATTCTTCATCCATGGCTGCTCTAATAATAATTCAAAGAGAAGTGCTTCCTCGGCACTGCCCTTAAGTGCTCATTAACCATGTCTTGGAAACTGGGGAGAGGTATCAAGTGGTGAGCCACAAAGTTCAGTCCTGCATCCTGTATTCCTATAATGCTTTTATTGGCAAACGCAAAGAAGAAATAGAGGAAATGCTTATCAGATTTCCAGAAGACACAAAATTAGACAGTGTAGTTAATCCGATAGAAAATGAGAAAATGATCCAGATAGGTTGGAGAGAGGACTGAAAATAACTGAAAAAAAGTTAATCAAGAGAGTTGCAAAATAGCTCTCTTAGGAAATAAAAATCATGTGAGTAATATAGAATAGGTCATACCTGGCTTGGTAAGAGTAGTTACCGAAAATGTGTGGAAAATACATTAGATTAGCCATTAATTCTAAACTCCACATGAGTCAGGAGTATAATATGGCTGCATGTAAAAAGGAAAGCAGTTTTAATGATCAGCAGAAGTACACTTTCTAAATCACCTAAAACCATGATGGCGAACCTATGGCACGCGTGCTGGAAGTGGCACGCAGAGCCATCTCTCCAGGCACACCAGCCATCGCCCATTGCTCTTCCAGGTTCTGGCATGTGCATGCGCACCAGCCAGCTGGCCTTTGCGTGCGCATGCTTGCCAGAAACTGGAAGTTCGGCTTCCCGGTGCGGACATGTGTGCCAGGGAGCTGCTCTTCCAGTTTCCGGCGCTTCTGTGCACGTGCATCGGGGAGTTGCTCTTCTGGTTTTCGTTGCTCCCCCATGCACGCACACGCTCCCATTTCGGCACTCAATGACAAAAAGGTTCACCAACACTGACTAAAGTAATAAAATCCTGAATTGGTGAGTCCTCAATTTTGAGCACTGCATTTTAAGAAGGATTCAAAAGAACCAAGGTAAGAAAAACAACAAGGTTGATCAGGCAACTAATAACCGTATTTTTCAGAGTATAAGGTGCTCCGAAGTATAAGACGCACCCAGCTTTTGGGAAGGGGGAGGAAAACAAGGGGAAAAAAATCTGCTTCTGCCTCTGCCTCCCAGCAATTTATCTTCTGTGCTGAATCAGGCTGTGCTGAAACTGAAACCAGCTGGGAGGCAGAGGCAAAAAAAATTTTTCCTTTGTCTGTTTCAGTTTCAGCACAGACTGATTCAGCACGAGCAGCTGATTGGCGGGTGGATTGGCCTTCTGGAATACCCTCAATCAGCTGTGAGCGTGCGCGGAGGCAGTGATTGGCAGCAATGTGCTCTAGCGACCCCTGCAGCCTTTAACGAGGCTGAAAATGCAAGTAACAGATGCGGAGGTGGCGATGTGCTCTGCAGCCTGGAACAGGTTTAAAATGTTACGCCCAGAGGGCGAAGATGGCATGTGGGCGGAGCTACATTCGAACTATAAGACACACCCTAATTTTTCAGCCTCTTTTATGGGGGAAAAAGTACATCTTAACTCTGAAAAATATGGTAAGGTTTTTTTAAACAAGGCTAAAAAATTTAAGGATGTTTAGTTTTGAGACAAGAAGACTGAAAAAGAATAAAGCACTGTTCAAGCACTTACGATGTGTCACAGGAGATCTGCTTTTTATCACTTTAGAAAGATGCACATGGATTAATGGATTTAAATAATAGAAACTCATAGATAATAACTGTCTACTAGATTGGTAGGTGGGAGAATGCTTGCAAGAAGTATTTTCAATGACTCTTGTGATCTTCCTGTTTTTGTGCCATTACTCTGCAGACACCAAATTACCACAGTACTGTCCTATGTCAAAGTATACTTACCTATGTAGTATGGCTATATTACTATCGTCCTTTTCATTTTTTCTACTACCTTCTCCTATTGGTATCTTATGATTATATTACTTTATATGTACAGCAACAGTTTATGCATCAGAGACAAATTCCTTATGTGTCCAATCACACTTGACCAGTGTTCTGTTCTGTTCTCTTCTGATCTGTTATGTTCTATTCCGTTCTGTTCCATTCCATTTCATTCTATTCTATTCTTGCAGAAAAACAAGTGGTACATTTGGGTATCTTAGCAGAATGTTCACTAAAGATTGGAAAAGAGTTAATACAATTTAAGAAAAGAATGTGGCATGTGGTTTTTGTGCGTGCGTGTAACGTTGCTTACCCCGAAATTAGCATGATATATCTGTCTGACCCATGAATTCTACTTATCCATAAAGAAAAACATATATGGCTTGCATTTAAAAGAAATGTGTGTAAATAATAATAAAAAATGTTCCTGAAAAGTAACTTTATTTCCATATTTTATTGTGGTCCCCTTCCTGTACCTCACTATTTCAGATCTTGTTTAAATCAAACCCAGAGAATATTTTGTACACAGCTTATGGCAAAAATGTTTCATTTTCCGGTTAAGTGAAATGTATGTTACATTGCTGCATCCCTTTAAAATGCACTATTAAAAAAAGAAGGTGAAAAGGGGTCTTTTACAACAAGACAAAAAACATTCCTCAGTGGAAGAAGATCATATATTTTGTTATATCTGGATCACTGCCAGAGGAAAACAACATAAACATTTTATTCATTTCAGGTCTTTATTCTTTGGGGGAAGTAGATCTATTTCTGTTTCTGTGTTTCATTTGTTGTTGTTGTTTTTTAATACAAAAAAACTCCATGCAACAATGGAGATGTTCTTTTTTTTGTGTGCTGGAGGCCAACTGGAGCAGAACTTGAAGACATAACAGAACAGTAGAATAACAACAGAGTAGAACTGGTAGAATTCATTCATCTCTAGAAAGAATTGGAGAGATTAAGCTAAGTGTGGGAAAATGGAACAAGTAAAGTTAGATGGAGTATAAAAAGAATAATTAGTATAGACCGAGTCTTTAAAAGCAACAGACGAAAGGGAAGGAAGATAAACGTGAGGAAAACAGGAAAAAATAAACTAATAGTAGGATGAGCTAAGATCAAAGATACAACATTTCAGAGTAATTATTATGAATGATGCATAAAGCCTGCATAATTTATTTTGAAAAGCAAAATAAATTGTTCCTAATTTTTTTGAACATTTTCTAAATCAGGCAAAAGCTACCTAATTTGCCATTTTTGCAAGTGATTAAATACAGATGTAAAAGTAACATTTTAGCCCAAAAAAATTAACAAAATTAAAGCAAAATATAGGTTGGCAGAATTGGATGTGGTAATATCCAAGTAATTTATAATGCAATACAATCTGCTTATTGTTTTTATTATACCATCACTAGAATTTTCTGAAGCCAGTAACACAATAGTGTTATGCGTGTGGCTGTTTATATATGTTCAAGAAATAATTTGTTATGCTTTCAATATATTTTTTCAAACTTGCTAAATTAAAAGAAAAACTTACCTTAAGGTTATAGATTTTATTTAGAGTGCGGAGTGAGACCAAGCTTAATTAAACCCCCAAATGAAAAAGGATTGCTTTAGGTCCGGCCTTTTTTGCCCCAGGTCTGCAACAAAAACTTGCTTTAAAAGCTCCTGGTGATTTGATTAGAAATTTGTAGTTGGAAATTGACACAAATGATAGAGCATAATCTAGATTAATAATTTGTAAACTATAAAAGAATCAAGGTAGGGTTTAATAAAATACCACAAATGAAAAGGTGATATGTTATTTTTTTTTTCTGCTCATTGACATTAGAATTATAGAAGAGACTTTTTGCTGATGGAGCTGATAAAGTATAATTTTGTGAGACTATATGAAGAGTGCAGTGCGTACAAGAGCAGTCTGAAAATTACATTCCCATTTCTCCTTTTGTGTGTGTGTGTGTGTGTGTGTGTGTGTGTATTCCATGATACCACACTTGTAAAATCATATTGCTCGTAAATCTGATTATAAAGTTCTAATATTTCTGGGTATATTTGTAAAGGCATAAAAGCAGCCCTTAATGCTTGCCCATAGTGCCATGCCCAAAAGCAGATATACAGTCTGATGGAGGGGAGTTCTGTCCTCAAAACGTCCAAACCAATTTAGAGGAAGATGCATAGACTATTGACAGAAGGCAAAATGAGTGAAATTTACCCACCTTAGAACACTAAAAGCGTCCCTGTTCGTTTCCTCCAGTCAGCACCATATGTTCATCTGTCCTGCTTCTGCCTTCAAGAGATCTGTTTTCTTGTTGCTATCATGAACTATCTTGTTGCTTAGTATGCATCTTTTTCCCATTTGTCTGGTTATAGACTGAAGAGTTGCAATATAGCATTATCCTTGAAATATATATATATATATATATATATATCAGTGTGGAATCAAACATACTGTAAACCAAGTCTTCTCCTTCTCTAGTGGACTTTAAGCCCATATATCTAAGAAAATATCTAAGCATTCACAATCTGACTGACCATCTTCTTTGTGGGACTATGGTCATTTTCTCCAGATGGTCTAGTAGGTGGATGACATTCCCATCAGAGAACTTCAAAGCATAGACTGAGTAGAATCATGTAAAATAGAAAGTCTCCATTAGTCTATTAATGATCTACTTGTCTTGTATGGAAGTATAGGGTTTTTATGGATTGAAGCTGCTTCCCCTGCTTCTCCACACTTGCCTGACAAATTTCAATTCATGGATACTTTTTAGGTATAAGTCTATTAAATTGCAAAGTAGTAGATTAATATAATCTGAACTGTGGGTAAATCAACTTGAAAATAATGGCCTCCATTTGCATGCTTGGCTCAAGTATAGAAAGCGTATGTTTTCTACATGAACTAAATATTTTCCTTTAAAAGGTAGTAGTCTGTAAGACAAATGCCCTTGATAAAATATGAAACTTTAGTTCACCATACACTGAATAGAGCTGAACTGAGCTCTGTATCTTTTAAGTAATAGAATCGTTTCAACAAAGGATCAAACAAAGCATCAATTTACAGATTGTTTTCTGAAACAACAGAGCTCATTTCAAATGGCAGATCCGCAAAAGATTCTAACAACCCTATATCGGGGAAGCGAACAGTTCAAACGCAACTAATTTTATTTCCAAAACTCTGAGTTGTCTAATTTACTGGTATTCTTGACACTCAGGACAGTGATCATTTGGAAAAATTCAGATACTGGAATTTTTCTGATTGCCATTTCCTTAAATCTATTCATTAGAGATTTGACTCTGAATCTTCAACTCCATTGAAGGAAGAGGATCAGGACTTTTTGCAATTTCCTGATCTGCCATAATCTGGTATTGCTAAAACAAATTATTGGCCAAACTGTCAGATCAGTGAAAAAAAAAGGCACAACTTTATGTAAACTGAATGTCAGCATATCTTCAGTGTCTTTTTTTTTTTTGTCTTGCAGTCTGGATGCTTCTGAAAGCATTTAAGTTGCATGTGATTTTGATAAATTGTAATTACCGGTAGATTTGAGGTAATAGTAGTCTTTCACATGCTGCCAATTATATAAACCATAATCTGTGAAAGGATATTTTTTTCCCATTCCACTGTTTCTCAAGTTCTGATTTAGTATTTTACTGTACTGTTATAAATCATTATCGTGTTGAAATTACAGTACTGGACAGAATAGCTTTTTAATTCTTGTAACATTTCCTAGAAATATTTGCAGCTAGCGATCAGCATTTTTTAAAGATTGCTGGGCTGCTTTCACAAGCAGAGTACACAAGGGAAAACAATTGACAATCCAATGAAATGTTTTAAGCATAATTTCTGTTGTAAGCCTTTGAGTCGCAGTTGACTGTGTGAACTAGTCCCTGCAGTTTTTTTGGAAGCATTTTCAGAAGTGGCTTGTCATTGTCTCCTCCTTGAACTGAGAGACAGTGACTGGCCCAAGGTCACCCAGCTAGCATTGTGCCTCAGGCAAGACTAGGACTCATAGTCTACCAGTTTCAAGTCTGATGCCTTAACCAGTACACTGAACTGGCTCTCTTAGAAGCTCTCTAGGAGGGCATCAATCAGTTAGTTGTTTAATTAGTTATTAATCTGTTTAACAAAAAATTCTCTAAATTCTAAAGAGAATTCCCCCCCTTTTTTCCCTTTCATTTCTTCTCAACTTCTAATTTTGAGTAGAAGTATTTGAGTCTTGAGCTGCAGAATTCTTTAAAACAACAAATGGCCTCATTGGATGAAATTCTTCACATAAAAAGATTGAGAAGTATTATAATCCTCACTTAATGATGGTAATTGGAAGTGACAGTTTTGTTGATAAGAGACTAGGTGTAAAAAAATGTGGCCATTACCCTGCTGACTAATTATGTCAGATGTGGTAGTCAGATGTCATTAGGTGAATAGTGTCCCATGGTCATGCGATTGTCATTTCAGACCTCCTGCCAGTTTCCCCATTGACTTTGTTGGAAGTCAAGAATGAAGGTCCTAAATTGGAGTAGCATGACCACCAGACATTGCAATGTAATAGGTGCAAGCTTGTTGCCATACACCTGAATCATGACAATGTGAGTGTGGGATGCTATGACAGTTGCAACTATGAGGACCCATCATAAGCCTGCTTCTTTCACTGCCATTGTAATTTCAAACAATGGCTGAACAAGTGGTTATTCAATACCTGTATATAAAAGTAAAGGTTTGCCCTTTCCAGTCGTGTCTGACTCTAGGGGGAAGGGCTCGTTTCCGTTTCTTATCTGGGGGAGCCAACATTGTCCAAAGACACTTCTGTGGTCATGTGGTCAGCATCACTGTACGCCGAGGTGTACGGAACTCTGTTATCTTCCCACCGAAGTGGTAGCTATTTATCTACTCATATCGCATGCTTTTGAACTGTTAGGTTGGCAGGAGATGGGACGAGTAACGGGAATTCACCCCATCACATGGAGCTCGGGTCTCAAAACCAGGCTGTTAGCTTTCCAGTTGACAAGTTCAGCATCTTAAACTACTGAGCCATCGCACCCCTACCTGTATATAGACTACCAATATGACTTTGTAGCAGATATCCATTTGCTACATTTTAAAATACTCACCAGCTTTTTAACCTCTTTCTAATTTGCGGCATTAATTGCTTTTTCATGGCTCTGATTGGCCTTTGAATCAGTCAAAAAGCTTTCTTCCTTCTCTTTTCTCAGGCAAGGCAACATACCATGCTGAGGTGTTAATGTTTCCATCTGTACCAAGTAATTTGTTAAGCATTAAAAATTTAACCACTACAGATAGTCCTTGCATAACAACCTTTTATTCAGTAATTGTTTGAAGTTAGGGCAAAGTTACATGAATGGTAGTTGCTCCTGGTTCCTCAAATGTTGGGCATTGCAGTACCCCTGTGGTCACCATGACCACAGTTCAGGTGGTTGGCAGCCTATTTGCATTAAGGACCATAGGATGTTACAAATCCCCCCCCCCATCCACCCATCCACCCATCTTCCCCTCCATTTCTGCCTTTTTGGCCACTTGTTACTCTGCTGCCTCTGCCAGCCCTACCTCCCTAAGACTCCACCTGCCTGTCCCCCAGCTGATCTTCACCATCTTATTCCTCCTGCTGCTGCTGAGGCATGCACGGCCAGGCCCTTTGTCAGACAGCTACTGGCTGTGCCACACCTTCTTCCCATGGCCATATGCAGCCTTGTCCAAACTGCATGCAGCCTTCTCATTCTAAATTACATGCAGAAGTCGGCAGGATATTGCAAGGGGGTACATGCTTAATAACCTGCAATTTTCATTTAACAATAGCAATGGGGACTGCCAGGATTGCTGTCACTAAACTGTGCGGTCCCTTGATGGCACTTTATGTCCACATTGCTTATCAGCAGAAATTCCAGACCCAAGTTACTGTTGTTAAGCAAGGACTAACTCTTAACAGTTTTACTAATACTGTTAACAGTACACAAGTGCTTGAAAAGCAAAACACAGAAAGTCAGCATAAAAATATCTGGAAATAGATGTTAGTCAACATTCATAGAAATATCCTCTGAAGGAGAAGGGCAAGGGAATATCAATATGAATCTGCACATTGTCGGAAATATGAGGAGTGCAGAATGTTGCATTGCAGTGTCAACACATTGGAAAAACAAAAACGGAATTTCATATTACATGTTTTAACTGTTTTGAAAAGTGCTTCTCATTTGCTAGAACTTGTAAGTACAGCTACATAGTTGTGCTTACATATATGCATGCAGATATATATGTACTTACATACATATGCACATAGAAAAGTGAAAAGTATAGTTTCCTCAATAAATGGAACTGACTTCAATTTAATGAACCCACTTTTAGCAAACTTTGGCTGCAACAGACCAAATTTCAATCAAGATACCTTTCCAAAATAAAGGAAAAGTCTATTACATATGAAGTAGCCCAGACAAGACAGCTGAATTTATGTCAATTTTATGAAATTCATGGACATTTATATCATTTGTGAATGATGTCATTATACAACTGACATGAACAATATATTTTATTGTTGTGTTGTATTTGTATCATTTGCAGTGATACAAATAACATAATTTATAGCATTTCTATAAATGGCATAATTTCTATTATGTTTTATGAATATTTAGGAATAATGGCACTCTTCCTCCCAAATGGACCAATAAACTGAAGATTCACTGAACGTTGAAATATTACAGCTATTCTTATATTAACGTTTTTATTTGCACTTAGTTTAATTTTTAGTCCTATCATAATCTAGGCAGAAATACTTCCCAGAGCAACAGACCTAAAATATCAACTACACAACTCCTACTAAGGTGTTGTGCCTTGAATTCTTTATATTTGGCCTATATTATCCATTTTGCCTTGCTAATTTGTTATATGTTATAAAACATTGCCTTATTTAATTAAAAATGCAGGATACTTCTGCAGATTCTCGCATAGCACAGTGAATTGCAGATGGTGTGGTTTAAGATTTGGACAGAGTTGAAGTAAATGAAGTCCTGCTGTGAAATATAAGGCATCTTGGCATCCCAACCATTTCCTTGGGAAAAGATTACAGCCCGAGTGTGCCTGAACTTTATTGCTATGGGCCTCATGACAGTTTTCAGAAACATCCATGGCATTCTCACTAAAGAAATTCAGATGTGCTGAAATTCATTCTTGTACTTTATGATTGGCTTAAGAAGGGAATAAAAAAATATAACTTAGATATTTTTTTTACCCTCACATTGTAATATATAGAAACAATACTGCTGTGAAATATATAAATGACTGGGGTTAGTACAAATTTTATTCAATGACTCTGGAAATGAATATGCAGTGTCACTGATTTCTATTGCTGTTAATACTTCAAAGCTTTCCAGGACATATGTTTTCAATTGTTAAAATTCATAATCCTTGTGAAGTAAATCAAGGTAAAAATACTTTTTGTCAAAAAGTAATTGATTCCAAGATTGATTAATGAAAAATTAGATCAAAGTGAAGATTTACTTTCTCCATACCCATTCTGAATTTACTGAAAGTCACGAATGACTAGTTACTGAAAGATCAAATTTAGCTGAAAAATAGTTGTAGTTTAAATTTTTTAAATACAGCTCTACACCTTATCACCTTCTATCTCAGACTGCATAAAAGTTAACAAATCCAGTAACGATGTATGCAGGTTAACCTGTTCTTAGTTTTTTTTAAAGACTGGCTTAGATAAACGTGCTGTTATGGAAGGTCGACTGGGTTTATGTATGAGCACAACATGTGATTTGATGTGTGCATTTAAATCCCATTATTCAAGCATTCCTGGAATAAAACCAGTGATGGGATTCAGCCTACACGCCCCGGTACGCCCGTACCG
>JANHJO010000004.1:16433-40885 GCA_032468235.1 Pseudoxyrhopus heterurus
AGGAAGGCCTGGAGGAACATTGTCCATGGAGTCGCGATGGGTCGGACACGACTTCGCAACTAACAACAACAACATAACAGAGATATAGAAGAACCACAGATTTTATTGGATGAAACAGACTGAGGATTATTTGAATGTAGATGTGAATTTTTAAAATAATGCTAGATTACAAAAGTGATATGGAAAAAGATGCTATGGATCTGAAAATGGATTTTAAAATCCTATATGATATGAAAAGAATGCTGCTATTGATTCACAAATGAAACTAATTGATGCCTTAATAATTAAAGAAGACAAATAATTCAGAAGAGTGACTTGAAAAAACTTTCTTATCCTGGATTTACAAAAGGGACATGTTAAACTAATGGAGTTATTCCTGAAGGGAGGCAATGAGAAAATGATTTTAAAAAATCAGCTTGAGGGACATTATTTCACAGGATTAAAGATCAAGAAAAGTAAGCAGAAGGAAATCAAGGTGAATTTATTTCATCAGGCTTATATATTGGGTTACTCATAGCTATTAATGAAATTTCATTTTGATCAGGACTGAATGATAGGCTTTAAAGATCTGTTTATAAGTGGAGAGAGTTATTTTGCTTGCTTTCTTAGAGAGCGTGGTAAATTGTAATACAAAAAGGATTTATTAAATTAATTTTTTTGGTAGCTCTTAACAGACGTTTTCTGATTGGGACTGAATGATAAGTCTCTTTCATTTGGATTTTTGATAAGGGATGAGATAAGGGGAAAAGAGATCTTTTTATTGAAATATTAGAGAAGGAGTTACAATAGAGTTGCTGGTACCGATTACCATTGTTAAACAGACCTGTATAACCATGTTAATGAGACTGATATCTCAAGCAGCAAGTATTTGGTGCTAGGAAGCACCAGGAGTAGGTCAGAAGTCAGAATGGTATATATAATATACCACCTCTGAGCTGTGTCCTCCTCTAACCTATTCTGCAGTCCTCTGGAGTGTTATAGGGTGCTCTTCCATTGACAGTGTTAAAGTAAGGTTTGAGTTCAAGTCAAAGCAATTTCCATAATTGGAATGGGATTCAACTGCTAAGGTAGTAAAATATCTTGATTGATTCTGTTCAAAAGTCTCTCTCTTTTTCTTTATACATCTTAATTTGTCCAAAACGTAGACCAAAGGAACAAAAGTATTGTGGTGCATGACCCTGAGAATAAAAGTCAGGCCATTCATTTTCATCATTACTTTCTCGCTGCTTTTCAAAAGTATGTTTTCCTCATTGTTGACAGCAACCACATTTTTGATGGATAATTATTTTAATGGCAAGTAAAAACACAATAATTCTTGCTAGAACTGAAAGCAGGTTTGCAAAAGCAGCTTATGCAATCTTCACCCGCCATAGTGTCAAATTGGATATGTTTTTTGAAACGGCTGTTTGCAAGCTGATGCTGTAAAAAAAGCAAACTTGGAGCCTCCTATTAAGACTGATATGAGTCTCCTCCTCAGTTTCCTCTGAAAATCATTGACTCTGATTTTGTTTTGTTTTTCAAATATTCAAGTGGCTTAGGGAGCTGTGGATTTTTTCCCCCTTTGCTTGCTAGTTGCATAGTTATCTATGCATATTGAATAGAGGTTCAGAATAATACTGGATTAGTTCTATTAGATGGAATCGACTGCTTTTTTCCCTTTGGAAAATGAATATTTCAGATTACCTAGCAAGTAACTAAAACAAGAAGCTTCAGAGGCAGAGATTCCATTATTAGCTTGAAATGACTATGCTTACTCCAAGAACTAGAAAAGCCTTTTATTTTTTATTTGTTTGTTTATTTAGAAAAATTATATGGCCACCCAACTCACAGTCATTCTGGACAACTTATAGAAAGAAAAGCCCTTTCTCTGTGGGGATGATGCTCCACAAGGAGGAAGCCACCACAGAGAAGCCCCTTCATGGTCACTAGGTGGAACTCCTTAAGAGAGGGAATCCATAACATATCCTGCCTCCCCGCTCTCATGGGTCGGGTAGATGTAACTGGGAAAATACAGTCCTTCAAATTTTAAAAAGAATCCAGCAACTACCAAGTAAAAAATGCAAGCCATAGCAATGGGAGCAACAAGTTTCAGTCCCTGTATCTCTTTCTCCAGCTTTTATTAGATAACTTTGAAACCTTCTCCATTCTCCATTTTGGACTGTGGCAACAATAGACTCACATGTACCGTAATTGTTAATCTGCTTTCAGGCTGTTAGCTGCTGACCTTGGCTGATATAGCTCTCCCAGAAACTAGTCATTTATATTTGCAGCATTTTACCAATAAGCATTCTAATATATATTTTTATTCTATCATTTCTCTTTGTCCTCGAATAGGCCAAAAGGTTTATTTTCAATATATTTCATTTTCCTCATTTTAACCCTTCTCCACTTGCTTTTGGTAGCATATATTCAACTGTTTATAGCCTAAACATGTAATCTTAGAATCACATATGTGGGATGGGCAGCTGTATAAATTGATTGAATAAAGGAATAGTTTGAATGGTTAATACTCAAAATGCCCGTTTAAATAACTACATTTTTCCTAGAGTGGAAAAAATAGAACCATAGACAATATTTTTATCTTGGTGTTATTGAATACATATCAGAATGCGTCATATTTTCTAAGTCCCATTCTCTTCCTCCTATTAAACATAAACAGGTTATAGTTATTTAGCTCAAACAAGGTGCTTCTGTTTTATATAGAAAAGGTATATACGTTGTCCGGAGAGCGAAATTCCCGGTATTCCACTATAACTATGTGCTGGATATCACAGACTGGATCAGGTAGTGGGGTTATTGGGGAAAGTAAAAGGTTATACAATACATTCCCACCAAGTTGATTTCAAGGGAGTGGACACTGATATCAATTGTATTTGGATATATGTCTGTAGTATTCCTACAGTTTTTCTCTAGAAGTGGTCTGTATATAAATATTTTTAGTTAGGAAATGTTTTTTATTTTAATTTTATTTTATATCAAGAATTATTTAAAAGAATATCAGGTTCTTCATTTTATTTTTAGTATGACTGAGTGTGCTTTGTTTTTGAGCTACAATTTCCAGGAATGAGGCTCCTGATTAAAATTTGAAACATTTCAGGTAATAATTATAACTTGCTAACATTCTCCTTTTTGTTTTTTTCTATGAACCCAAAGGATTGTTCATCTTCAGAAGAGTATAATATTGCTGCAACATTATTGCCATTGACAACTGCTTTTTATAGGGTAAGTTGTGTTTTTCTAGGAATTACAATATATATATTTCATAACTGTACTGAAATTGTGTGAAAGATGAAGATTACGAGGGCATCATACCCAAAACTTTTTTGACTTATTTTTCTTATTTTTTCTAGCCAAATCTGTTGATCTCTTTCTGATACTGTTGGGTTTCCTGTCTTTCCAACGTTGTGTAATTGTAAAGGGCATTAAGGGACAAAAAGCAACTGAAAGAATTAGATTAAATTTCACATTAAATTTGACATGGCAATATTAGGCAGACATTGGAGGAGTTGTACTCTTTGTTTTCTTGTGTTCTACATACGGTAGAGTGGGGAACTGTAAAGAAGGATCCTTCCTTCCTCCCTTCCTTCCTTGTATGATGAAGTGTTATAGAGAAGAAAGAATCTTCCATTCTATAAGGATACTTCACTTATATTCTATCTATAATTAGTCTTGACATGTCTAATCTATTTCTGTCAAGTGTTAGTTAGGTCTCATAAATCTAAACAGCAAATGAAATAAAATAGAAATAAAAAAGTTATAAATTCTATAGTTTCAAAATAATAAAATTAAAACAAAAATGTACATCAAGAAGCACTCTTTGTTTTGATCCAGATTGTATTTGTTTTTAAATTAAGAACAACAACATTTTTAAAATAATGGTGTCCAATGACAAATATTGGGATTTTTAATGCTCCTTTCACAATGATTTTATTTAGATAAATTGTTATCTAAGCTATTTAATATGTTGTGCTTAAGCACTCCTAATGTGTGTCACTACATTTGAATATATTAACTAAATAGCTATGTTGTTTTAGACCAGTGTTTCTCCACTTTGACAACTTGAAGATGTGTGGACTTCAATTCCCAGGATTTCCCAGTCAGTCATCTTGAGGTCCACACAACTTCAAATTGCCAAGATTGAGAAACACTGCTGTAGATTAAAATTCCAGCCAAGGACTAATAGAACTTTAACCAAGGGAATAGGAATATTTAGTTGAAATAACACAGAGAATGTATACTTAGAATATATTGTAGTTTTTGTTGATGTTTAGTAAAAATCCAATGCAGTAATTAATATCCTATGACTAGGCTCTGATAAAACTTGACAGAACAGGATATGATGGTAGAAGTTCATGGCCTCATAACTTTCAGCATTAAACTCATGAGCAAGTATATTGGATGCATACTTGTGGCCTGGAAAATTTTTACAGTTGTTCAGCAGCAAGCATCACAAAAATTTTATAGTACCTTAACAATAAACATCTTCCCATTAATTGAATTTCTATTTACTGGTCTAAATAATTAGAGGAGTGTGATTCATTTAAGCCGGGGGAAGCATTCTTCATTGTACATGTAAAAATGTCTTGTATAAATAAACAACTTTAATCTTTAGTACAGAAAACAATGTTTCTGTTTACCATTAGTAATACAATTGGAATTTGTTTAAAATATCAATAAGTACCGTACTTGTATTTGAGATACAATGTTTCCTGTCCTTCTTTTAAAGATTATTAATTTTTGACTGAGTATTATTTTATAGCTGTGGAGTTTTAAATCACTTTTAACATTTTCAACCTGTCTGAGGAAATTCCTTGTACTCTGCTTAGAATATAGGAAGCTAACTACGAATATTTTAGATGCAGATTTGTTGGAACATCTCCCTGTGGTGAGTGAGTGCATACTTAGCTTTGCAAATTATAAATCATCATGAGAAGAGGAAATATAGTTTCGTGTGTTCCTCATCTGCTTAATGTTTTGAATGGATTAAATATAATCTGTTTTTTAACATGTTAAAAAAACCTTTCTTGTGACTGCTGGTATATCTAATAGGTTAGTTCAATAAGTAGACATTGATTTCAATAATCATGACCAAGGTTGCAGTTTTACATACACTATAGAGTAAATCCCATGAAACATATAGAACATATATGTAAACTTACATAGGATTGCCCTCTAAATAACACTTTTAATACATTTATGGTCCCATTATTTTTGCTAGAATATGCAATTCGATTGGTTATATATTCTCATACAGATAGCTTTCTCATAGAAAAGTAAATTAAATACCATGTACCATTTCTAAAAAATTTGCAGCTTGCACATGGGCTGTTTAAAGCCCATAATTCAGAAGGATTTAATCAACCTGAGAATAGGCTTGCTGCTGTTTTCTAAAATAAATATGTGGCTGTATTTTATCTGAGCATTTTAACAGAATTTTTTTAAAAGAGATAAAGCACATAAAGACAACGCAGCCATGTCTGTTCTTGAATAAAACTCATATTTTTAAATCTATATGCTATTTATGTCTGGGGAATGTCTGAGCAGTCATCTATAATCATCTGTACTCATCAGATGGATAACTTATTTTTGGTTACATTTCCTTAAGGATACTTGGAAGCCACAACTTCCTGAGGTTAAAACTGCAGAAGACTGAATTTGCAAGTTGCTCTGGTTAAAAGATTCTTAGCCAGCTATAGAACTGTGTGCTTTCTTCTACCAGTCACTCTTTTCTTGTATGAACTGGCCAATACTTTTCTCACCAGCCTTAATTATCATTTAAAATTTTTTACAGATACTCACAAATGAAGGCAAATATTCATGTCCCAGGATAATGTTGCAGGATCTAATCTGGGTCAGTCACCGGGACCAGAGGTTTAGTCTTCCAAGCTTTCAGATTCATGTTGGAGCTACTCCATTTAAATGATTCTAGAGACACTACTTATACAAGGATTTCAGAACATTTTCTCAAATTGGTTTGAGGATCTTGTTTCTTTGCCTCTTAAGGAGTCTTTGGCTTGCCTCCTCTTGACGAAATCATTGCTGGCTCCACTATACTGGACAATTTTTGTACAGTATCTGACTCCCCTTTGGGGGAAAGGTGATTGAGAAAGTGGTTGCAGCAGTCTCAGAGGGCCTTGGATGAAGTGGATTATTAGGATCTCTTTAAGACAGGATCCAGGCCCTGGCATGGGACAGAAATGGCATTGGTCATGGTTTTGGATGATCTCTGGTGAGGATGAGATGGTGGTTATGCATGCATCCTTGTCCTATTTGACCTCTCATTGGCTTTCAATACTATCAATCATAATCAACTCAAGAATTGAGGATAGGCAGCACAGTGTTGTGTTTGTTCACCTCTTTCCACCCTCATCTGAGGGTGATTCCAGTTGGTGGTGGTTGGGCAGGAAACATCCTGCCCTCGGCCCATGCTATATGGATTGCCTCAAGGTTTGGTATTCTCCCCCCTCCTATTTAATATCTACATGAGACTCCTAGATGATCTCATCCATCGCCATGGGATGAGGTTTATTATGGGCCTGGAGGCTGTGAGAGTCTAGATGGAAAATAACAGGCCCCAGCTCAATTAGAGCGTTTTTGGGTTTGGGGGCCTTTTGGTTCTAGGACTATGCCATCTTTGCTGGATGGAGTGATCCTCAGTGCCCAAGGCAATCTGGAGGTTCTTCTGGATTCCTTGAAGAGCAGGTGACAGTAATGGCTGGCCAGCATGTGCAGCACATTACTAACACCTTATCAATTAACAATTGTAACATGTGAAGAACTCACTGCATTTGTTGAGATATTTTGAGCTTGCCTGAAATCTTTTCATGTTATGTGGGTTTGGCAACCTTGCACTGCGTGGTGAAATTAAAGTAGCATTTTCCCAAAACAATCACTAGGGTGTCCTGGGAGATTGAAATGCTGAAGTTATTTTGTCTTCATTTTGAGTCCTCATGTCAAATTTATAACCATTAATTATTTTGCATAAAATTTGTCCTATTTATCCTATATAGGATTCAGAAGGGTCAATGTAAGACTTCTTTACAAACCTGCTGAGCAGAAGTCAAACTCATTTTTTTTTCTAATTGATGAAGGAAAAGTGACTATTTTATTAGGCTATCCTAACAGAGAAATAACATATACTTTTTCCACAGAAAGCTATTGCCCTCTGCTGGTTGTATCTAAGCTTCACTTAATGGCACTTATCCCAGTTTTATTTAAGGAAATTTATATAATCAGAAAAATTAAACAGAATAGTTTGAAGATTAGGTTTGATTGTAACACAAAATAATATTGAATAACTTGTATGTTTTTATAGAGATACACCAACATAACATGGTGATTCTTTATTCATTGATGGCTATTACCCAGAATCCTTGTCTAAAGTTCAGTCTGCTTTTAAAGAAGGGAGCCAAATTGTGGAGCTGGTGGGAACAAACCCTGTGTGGTGTTGTTCACTATGTATTTACCTGAAAAGGAATAAGTTCTCCCCTCCTCCTGAAATATCTTTGAATTGAGGATCGATTGAAAACAAATTAATTGGGAATTGCAAATAATGAAAGCAAGTAGGAGATGAGAGAGGGGATTATATCAGCAGATGAGACAAGTTCTTTTGCCTGCCATTTTTTGTAAAAGGTGTGTATTTGCAGGGGAGAGTCTTCTCTGTAGATGAAGACTTTGCAGTTCATTCTGATTTCTGGGAAATTACATTGACTTTTTGCAAATATAAAGGGGGACATAGTTCATTAACCCAAGGATTGCTTCCCTAGTGTCCATCCCAGTTTGCGTGGAATAAAGTAGTAACTACAAATCTATTAGCACTGCAAAAGCCAATGCACTCTAATCTGGGCATAAGGACTACTGAATTCAGCTGGGTTTAGAATAAACATAGATAAATACTTGCTTTCCAAGCACAGATTTCCACAGGCTATCACACTGTGACATGATGTATGTATGTGTATGTGTGCATGTGTCTATGATAATAGCAGTTTGTGAATGAAATACTGGTTTGTGTGTTTCTCATATACTGCTATAATCCAAAAACCCCTGGCAATTTAAAGTGGTTTCTGCAAACAGAGAAATATTAGAAAAAATATTTAATGCAAATATCAACTCTTATTTTAGTTTATTAGTCTGGATAATTTGAATTAGCTAATACAGCTCATTTTCTATTGAATATATTCCACAAGAAAATTATGGGCTCCACCTAGTATTATTTCTCATGAAAGCACTTGAAAATGGAACTGATGGTAAGCTATATTCCATAGAATGCATTTCCATTCTTTCTTCATTGTTAAGTTTTTATGGAACTATTGTAATCTGAGTGGCAAAAATATACACATTATTTTCAACAGTTCTGTTAGTAAATGTTCCTGAACATTGAATTAGTATTAGCTATTTCTAGAGTAGAAATTGTTATGTGGTTGATTGCGCAATCAGTTAGACATTTAGAGTAGATTTTGCATTTTTATTCAGGACCTAGTATAGTCAGATTGTTCTTCAATGGTTTTCAAGTCACAGGATATTAAGTTTTTCAAAGTAAAACTGCCTTTTGCAATGCTGATACTATTATTTAATAGTACATTAAGAAATACTGAATTATCGAAGCTCTAGGGAAAGCATGGAAGTCTGAATGCACTCATTTTTCATCCATATTACATGGAATTTTGATAAATAAATAAACAATACTTTTCCCATGGAAAGACACATACTCATTCTCATAATGGAAGAATGGATGGAGTCAGCAGAGATGGCAAAATTGATTCTTCTAATTAAAGAGAAGAATTTATCTAGTTTTGCTTCCATTTGGAAACCACTTCTGGATTTTATACTTGAAACTGAAAAAAGGAAGTTTAATTTTAGATTTTGATTATTAGAATGATTTTATTGTTATACAAATCGCTTGAAACATTTAGAAATGTAAACCAAAAGGCTGAGATTGTAGTTTTTTTCTATTCTGTTGCAATAGCAATAGCATTAGATTTATATACTGCTTATCAGTGCTTTACAGCTCTCTCTTACAGAATCCACATATTGCCTCCAACAATCTGGGTTCTCATTTAATAATGCACTAACATCACTACTTTTTTCTTATTTTTTTCACTTCTTTCCGCAGTTCTCTTCCCTCTTTAACCTTTTGATATTTGTTTCTATTTGCATTTTATATTATAGTAAACTTTAATAAAAACTATTTATTGTACTTTGGGCAATGTGGAGATTGCACCAATTAAACCTTGTGACAATCTCTATTTCTGATCATACACATAGTCATTTTTGATAAAGTTGTTATTGAATTTCCTTTCCATGATTTTCGCAAGTAGAGTACTTACTCTGAGAAACAAAGATATTATAAAAATATTTAGGAGTAGCATAAGGGAAACCTCCAAGGTCTCTGTAGCAGTGATATAAAGTTTCAGATCTCTTATTTGATAAGTATAAAGCACTGTTCGCTTAAATTCAGACATGACTTTCAGATATGGCTTTTTCTGGAGCCAGTATAAGTAGGAAATAGGATGGGAGTCCAGTTTAGGCCATGTCTGTGTTGCCTATCATAGCAGTGGAAATTCAAGATGGAAAATAAGGCTTTTGTAAGAGATTTGGAAACATATCAATTTATAAGTGTTTTGCCCTCCCTTTTGGATTTTTTA
This sequence comes from Pseudoxyrhopus heterurus, assembly GCA_032468235.1. Lineage (NCBI taxonomy): Eukaryota > Metazoa > Chordata > Lepidosauria > Squamata > Pseudoxyrhopus > Pseudoxyrhopus heterurus. Next base: position 26,078 of record JANHJO010000004.1, read on the forward strand.
AAAAAAAATATTAGACAAGATAGATCCACAAAGATTTTATCAAAGCACAAGCATTGCTACAATTATTTCTCTTGCTATCAAAGCACAAGCATTGCTACAATTATTGCTGAAACTATCTGTCCTAACAAAGTTTGCTTCTTGGAAACTGAATTTGTTGTAATTCTTGTTGGGTAAAATTATTCTGCTGACTTACTTGACTTTCAGAAATTAGCTCCCGGAGTCAATCAATTTGCATATACCTGTGTCCAAGACCACCCAATATGGGCTAACCAGCAGTTCTGGGAAACAACCTTTTATAGTGATGTGGAAAATCAGATTCGCTCTCTGTATCTTTCAGCTAAGGAAGACAATCATCCACAACACTTAAAGCAAAAGGTAAGTAAAACAATAATATGAAATACTAATTAAAAAAAGCTAAATCGCACAGGGTTTCCAGGGTTTTGTTTAACCAACAGGCTCCGTAACATGAAAAAGTGTTTAAAAATCTGTTCTTCAGTACAGTATTAGCTATCTTCACCACCACTTTCTCCAATTCAGTATTAAAAATGAGGAAAAGAAATGAGCCAGGAACAAAATCATGTGATTCCCTCTTGACACCTCATTTCAATGTGATGAGGGCTCATTCGTGAGCACTATTGGAATATTTTAATCCAGTTGTAGCTCCAAGTACTGTAGTAGACGTGGTATCCAGCCCCTATTTTGCTAGCTTGCTTCTCAGAATATCATGGTTACTCTGTCAAATATTTTGTTAAAATGAAGCTATAGCAATTCTTTAGTCTTCTAACAAATGTACCCAATCCGAGAAATTAATCTGATGAAACTTGTTCTTGTTAATCAAATTTGTATGGCTGCACATCTCAAAAAAAAGTGAATCTGTACAACAGTCCAAAGAAATAGCAAATACCTAAAATAATCCGCATAAAAATATAGAATGGGCATAAAAGATAATATTATAAAACAAACCATAGGCAAAGAGAGAATAACAAAAGCCTGTCTCAGCAATGAGCCATGTAAACATATCTCCAGTTCCTTGAAGCCAGGCTGGTGACATAACCAGGTCTTGGAAGACTTCCAAGACATGGAAAGGAATGGGGTTCATCTAATTTTTTTCCATGGGTTCCATAAAGTGTGCACCACAGCAGACAAGGCCTGTCACATGGGATCCACCAAATGCACATCTCTGATGCTAGCAGCAGTATATCTTCTCTGCCAGATATAATGGGCACACTGTTCATACATTCACGTTGATTTCAATAATCACTATAGTCTTTTCAAAGTGCTTAAATATCTGATAGTTAATTATCTAGAATCTTCTAAGATGTGGGTATCAGATTAACTACTCTGTAGTCCCTTGGGCTTCCTTTTTCTATTTTGTGAAGAGGCCTTTTCTCTAGTTCCCTGGTATTTTAATCATTCTTCAGGATTTTTCAACAACAATGTATAGAAGTTTTTTTTAATAAATAGTTCATTTCTCCAAAAAGTGTTTCTGGGATGAATTGTAAAAATAGGATTATATAGATAAGATCATGCCAATAATTATCCCTAGATTATAATAATATCATTCTGCCTTTGGTCAGATGCTAGCTTTTTCTTAAATTAAAAGTAAACATTCCTGAGAAGTGTGCATAAATTACTGGAGGTTTCACTGTAATTCTTCTATTATTGTAATGAGTAGCATCATTATAATGAGATATAAAATATGTTTGGTCAATTAAAAAAATCTGTAGAATCAAACTGTTAACATTATGAACAAGATTCTTGCAGATTAAATATCATTTTAATACCTTTGAAGTCAATATGTAACTGTTTCATATATTTCTTTCTCTGACAGAAATATATTCTTTCTCAAGTCAGTTCTCTCAGATAAAATGTTGATATTTAAAAAGATTCAATTTAATAAGCACATAAATGGAGATTTTTTTTGTGAATGTTCAAGCCAAATTAGATTTTCTATCCTTGTGAATCAGCAACTTCCATAGCAATATTTTCCTCCTTTTAATAATAATGAAAAAGCTGGTAGGAAATTAAAGGTTCATGCTGCTATCAAATTTTTCTTCATTTCCAAACAAGAATACTTCTGAATTTCTTCTGCCAATTTCTTCATATACATATTCATTCACACACATTTCATAGCTGTAAATAATGTAGATTTCTTCCAGAAGTTGCCAAGGTTATTTAGAGTCATGAGGAATAATTCTGACTGTTCAGCCAGAAATTTGTGCTCTTTGTGCAAAACTGAAACTAAGAAGCAACTGCATGAGTAATCAGTAAAACTGGGATGAAAATGTCTAGGGTTCCTCAACATACATATGTATGTATGTACATTACATACATATAGCTAAAGGAAGAAGGAAGGGAGAACTCACTGAAGATTGATTGCCATAGCTAACAGAATGAATAGTAGGATGTGAGTAGTATGTAAGGGCTATAAGAAAATAATATTAATGGAAAAAAGTAAGTGGCAGGCTTGCATGAACCTGTTTTTGTTTGTTTGATAGAATTACCAAGAATGTTATAAGAAGAACTTGCATTCAAGTTTTGTACCTGATCTCAAATTCCAAGAAAAAGTATCAGTTCTAGACAATTTCCTATATGCTTCTTGAGAATACATGAATAGAAAACTTGATATGAAAATCATTTCATTGGCTGCATTTTTCTGATTCCTTCTCAGATTAAAGCAGATTTACTTCTCCTTTCATGAACTTGCTTTGACATCTTATTTCTAACACTGAACTGAAAAGGCATGTCAGTGTCATAACCTAAGTTGGCTTCTATTTGTTGTGGTTTGTCACTGTGCCATGTTGTATCATTTGCATTTTGTTTTGTCATGTTTTCTTTCTAATATTTTGTGTTTCTCTGTCCTTTTGGATACTTTTGTTTTCGTTTTTTGTTTTTAATTTTAAGGTTATGTTAGGAAAGCAGCATTCTGGTACGGGAAATTGCATAAGTCACAAGTTATCAGTTGTATTATTCTGAAATGATACTTAATGCTTCTGTGAGTATATGATGCATGACTAAAGGAATATACCTTGGGCAAACTTGGTTGTTGCCAATAATATGCCTGTACATGTATTGTAGACATTATAGGAATGCTGCATTGTAGAACTATGTTACAGCCTTTAGAATGAAGTGAGGGATGGAATGAGACATGTCTTAATTATCCAGCTGACGTTCTGTGCCCTAGTGATAAGTCAAAACGTCTCCATTATAGTAAAACTTGTAAAATGGAAGATTTGGTATCTCAATAGAGAGTAATAGAAGATGGCTCCTTCTATCATATTGCCTCATACTATTAATTACATGCCTCTTGAATTATATGAAATATCAAATATGATGCAAGCACATTTTCATTTGTTTTGAACATTTTAGTTAAGCTTTATTTCCCATTTATGTCACTCAAAGATCTTGAATGTGCAGCTGTATGTGCAAATATCTGCAGGGGGGACCATTTGTACATATTTACACACAAGCCCAACACATGTACAGATGTCTGCAAGAGAAACATCTGAGCAATGTTGGCAAAGGACATGATTTTAAGAACATCTGACAAGGGCTAAAGAAACGTATACAGTCAGAGAAAGAAAGAAAGAAAGAGAAGGACAGGAAAAAAGGGAAGGGGAAAGTTATTGCAAACACGTGCATGGAGAAGAACAGCTGAATTGCTGAGGAGAATGTTGTAGCAAACAGGTATTTTCTTGAAGCCTTTCCCAATATTCTGCAGATGTCTGGAATACTATGTATATATACTATTAATACTAATGAAGTCATGTAATGAGACTTGCCAAGCACCTTTGCCCTAATTTCTTAAGTATACCATATATCTTGTCTACATTCCAACCACCTAATTTACAGGGAATGATATATGCAGCTGGTGAAAACATGAACATTTTTCAGCACTACAAAGCTATTTACACAGCTCAACTATTCATATAATACAATAACAACAAATAGAATATAATAACACCTGTAAAGCATAAATAAATAAAGGTTATAGTAGAGTGAAGACTGAAATAAAAATATTGTTACCAATTTTTTTAAAGGGTGATTTTTTAAAAAGACAAAGCAAAGAAAAAACAAGTTGAAGAAAAAACTTTTTTAAAAAAATAGCATTACGGTAGCCTCCCTCTCTCTTTTTTCCCCAGCTGCTAATTGCTACTTATACTATACTAGTAATGGTGAATCTATGACACACGTGTCAAAAGTGACATGCCATGAATTTTGGGTGAGAGGCCAGCATTCACCAACACCTGACGACTATTCTCAAAAGTACACGCCATTCTCATGTGATTTTTGGAGAATGTGGAGGCCTCCGGATCCTCTGGAAGTCGTATAAGAGGACTATCTGAGCCTCTGAAAATCCTCCAAGAACAGGAATGCTTTCTTGTGATTTTCCCAGGCTGCAGAGGCCACAAAAGAACTTTCTCCATAGTTGTTTTGAGAACTAAGGCCTCATGCGACCCACAAAGCCCCAGCCTAGAAAGACCTGTCAATAGAAAGAGAACACAGCCTAAAGATAAACAGCTTGCAAAATGCTGCTATTTCAGGGTAGCCTAGGTTGCTGAGAGGGCTAGAGAATTATTTCTGCTTCAATTGAGTGGAGAAGGGGATAACAAGCCAGCAAAATCAAGTTAGGCATTTTCCTAATTTGTGACCTGCTGAACCCAAAAGGTTTAACATCACTGTATTGTACTTAGACCTTCATACTAATAACTCCTTTCTCTTTGGTTCATTTTGATTATTATTTTTAAAACAATTTTTTTCTTCAAAAGCTACATTCTTTTTTATAATAATTTTATTAAAATTCATAAGTACAAAAATAAAAGATTAATACATACTAAGTTAAAAAATAGAAAAGAGATAGAATAAAGAAAATGAGAAATAAGAAAAAAATATAAAAGATCTCCCCAATTCCAGACAGTAAAAACCATTTCAGTAACTAAATGGCTTTTCTAATATTTCAATTTACAAAAAAGATTTCTTCTTCCTGTATTTTATTCCTTATCAATAATCAAATTATAAAAACTCATCATTCACTACTAATCAGCAGGTGTCTGTTAAGAACTACCAGAAATATTTATTTATTTATTTATATTTATGTAACTGTTTTGAGCATTTTGGTGTAAATACAGATATCTCAGGAACATAGAGAAATACATAATGCATATTTACCTATATTGCAGTAGTCTGGCCCAAGTTGAAATCCAATAAATCCAGTCACTCTAATAAAATTAAACTGAAACCATATTCTGTACACAATTCATTTCAGGATATATTTTTCCTGAAACATTGCCTTGCTTAACCACTAGAATTTCAGCTACAGAGTAAAAATTAAAATAAAGGTAATCTATTACTTATTTTTAAAAACATATTTTAACAGTTTTCTCTCCAAAGACTGCTATTATTAACATTTTAGTTATCTATTTCAAATTTCTTTCTCTTTGAAAACATCATCAATTTTTCTTCCATTAATTTGTCTGGTATGCAGTTATTTTTCCAATCTTTAAAAACCAAAACCCAGTGGGATATAAAAATCAGATATATGAAGGAACAATATGAGTATGAATGATCAACTTGGCAACTTCTGTTTTGTCATCATGTCACATATCAGCAGTTCCTGGGTTGTAGGTTCTATTCCAGGGATGTTTGAATAAGAAAATTTTAGTACACATCAAATCATGTTTTGTGCTCATATACAAAACCAGTGCTTAAAAAATCAAGGAGAAGGTTAATCTGTTAATTAATCTATATACAAGTACATTGTTTCTTTGAACACCTCAGTTATATAATGGGCTAAACCAGTGGACTACTTCATACATCTTTACAGATTTGTTAAATTTTATGCAGTTTGAAATATAAGGTGGTGGTGTTCAAAACTATATTTTAAATGATTAAACTACATTATTCATTGATTTATTAAAATAGATTTTTCAAGGATATTCATGACTTTGAGTAAATTCAGAATGAACATGGAGAAGATAAATCTCCACTTCGATTTTATTTTTTATTGTAATAAAAAGCATTCATTGCTTGAATTTGGTTAGACTTCTGCTTTGAAGTCTAATTTTTCCATTGCTGCATATTCTTCACTTTTGGTCTCCCAATCCTGTGTTGACAGCAATATTTCTCTTTTCCAAAGTTGCACCAGATTGATTATTGTTGCCATCAGCATATATTTTAATAAATTGTGATGTTTTTCAGCTACATTACTTGAGATCACACCTAATAGAAATATTTGTGGTTTTAATTCAAATTGTATGTTCAAAGATTCCTGGATGTTTGGTGCATTTTTTCCAATACTTTTGAGTCTTTTTGAATAACTACCACATATGGTAAAATGTTCCTTCTTTGTTGTGGCATTTTCAATATGTATTATTCATGAATTATCCATTTTGGCAATAATTGAGTTCTATGCCATCTGGTAAAATATTTTGTACCAATTTTCCCTCAAATTGCAGCTTGGTGTAAATTATGCTGATTTGTTCCATAGTTCTTCCTATTGTTCTACTGTTCTTTGAAGTCCATAGGAAATTTCTAAAGAAAATTAGGCTTTAATACGCCACTCTTTTCATAGTATTAACAATCATATATTGCCATGTATTCTTTGGGCATCTGTTAAAAAATAATTGGAATAGTATTTTTTAGTTTTTTTTTTCTTTTATGTTATTGGATGTTATGCTTTTACTGGGTCTGATCTTGAATGTATTGGAAAATGGAATACAACTTGAGATGGGAATTTGGGAGGGAAAATCTGAGTAGCACAGAGCTCCAGATTTGGTATATCCTAAGCCAGGGCAAAGTAGTTATGAAAGCAGGATTGGATTTGAGACTTGGAGCATCATAAGATCCTATCTGTGAAGGTCAGTAGTCTCTTCACATACCCAATAGCATGACTATTAGAATGATATAGAAGCTGCATCCCAGTATCAAGTCACCTTCTGATTTTCATTCCCTTGGAAACTTTGTATTATCTTATTGTGGTTTATGTTTATATTTTTCTATTCTTCATCATGGTGTCTTGAATATATTTGAATATATCTGCCTAGGATCCTAATTTTTGAACTTTGATTTTTGATTTGATTTATATTCTTGTTTCTTGTTCTAGAAGAGGAAAACATTTTAAATATTGGAAATAAAATCATATTTAGCTATTTTTCTTTTCCAGGAGAAGTTTTCTGAGGACCAAGGGCAAGAAAAAACTGCCATGGACTTGGCAGCTGAGCAGTTACGTTTGTGGCCAACACTTATTAAAGAGACTCAACAACAGCTGGTACAAAGTGAAGAAAGCATGGTCTTTAGCCAAGCAATTCACTTTGCCAACCTCATGGTATATCTGTTAGTGCCACTGGACACCAGTAAAAACAAACTGCTAAGAATGTCAGCTCCAGGAGACTGGGAGAGTGGAAGTAATAGCATTGTCACAAATAGGTGTGTCAGTAGAATTTCTCCATCATTACAATTAGTTATCATACAAAGTGATTTATTTTCTTACTAACATGGATTTAGCTTACTGGAATTGGTTTCTTAGCATTGCAGGCAGTGTTGCAGAGAGCTATGATACTGAAAGTGGTTTTGAAGATTCTGAAAATAATGATGTTGCCAATGCTGTGGTGCGCTTCATTACCAGATTCATAGACAAGGTTTGTACTGAAAGTGGAGTTACACAGGATCACATCCGAAGTCTTCATTGCATGATACCAGGTATGAGGAACCATATTCTTGTCTTGAACTCCTCTCATAGGAAGATATTTTGTTCTGTTTCAGAAAAGATAATCTTATTTGTATACTGGATATGTGTGGTCTTTTCAGGTGGAAATGAGAGTTTGTTAGTCTAATTTTAGTCACACCTGAACTATAGGGGGTTTTCTGGAGGCAATTTTTAGACTGGATAAACTATTTGGTTAGTCTGTTTTGTTCTTGCTGTATTATGCTCATTTGGGGTGGCATTTATTCCCAGGAATTGTAGCCATGCACATTGAGACTCTGGAGGCTGTCCATCGAGAAAGTAGAAGGCTGCCACCAATACAGAAGGCAAGTATTTCAGGCTGTTTATACTGCTTTATACAGTAGCTGTGAGAAATACAGCCGGTTTGACAGCTTCAGCTTTCCTTTCTCTAATGTGTTTGATAACATTTGAAAAGTTCAAAATATTCCTAGAAAACTAATAATTTCAACAGATAAGCAGCTTTTCTATAATTATGTGAAAAACACACCAGAGAAAATACTGTAGCTCAGCCAAAGCTCTAAGTAAAACAAACTGCTCTTGTATGTACACGGCTGCTTTAACATCCATTATATGCTGTGACCCAGCTTTAAATCAAGGAGCAGTTTAACCAATAAAAGCTTTTTTCTTTAGACCGAAGAGTAATTAATTAATCAAAACCTTTTCTCACTTATCCTTAGTCCCAGTAGCACACCAGTAAATAGTTGATTCTGATCATGAATAGTGAGAAAAGATCTAAAATATACTCTTAGGAGTGGGGAAGCAGTGATTGTCTAACCAATATAATTTATCCCTTCTTACAGGGTTCTTGAATCAAATAAAAAGGGAGATGAGTATCCTGTCCCAGAGGATTATTAATTTTCTGTAGCTGGAGCATCTCTTCCAATTTAATAAGCAAAATCTGGTTATAGAAAAAAAAATTGCTCTTGAATGGAAATCTTCCTAGGCTACACTGAATTTGCAGAAAACATTCAGTCCTGCTCTTTCAAACTAACTTTGCCAGATTGTTATAAAATGTTGTTGTAATAATCATAGCCAAAAAGTTTTATTTGAAATTATATTGTATTTGTTATGTTGCAAGTTTTTTTAAAAAAAAATTATCTTTGGGTTCAGCCCAAGATTCTACGACCAGATTTGCTACCAGGGGAAGAGTTTGTGTGTGAAGGTCTCCGTGTGCTCCTGGATCCTGATGGCAGAGAAGAAGCAACTGGAGGATTGCTTGGAGGCCCTCATATTCTTCCTGCGGAAGGAGCTTTGTTCCTTACTACATACAGAGTTATATTTAAAGGCACCCCTCATGATCAACTAGGTATGATGTTTGTTATGAACGTCAAAATAATATGCTTTCCAGAAGCCATAGAAGATTAACTTATTTATTAATTGTTGTTATTTATTGTTCTATTATTTTAATGTATACTAGTTTAAATGTCCATGCAGAGTTGTCTCTGATGAGATGGGTGGCATAAATTTAATCAATAAATAAACAAACACACAAATTAACTATCTTCCAAACCTACATTCCATTTATACTGCTTCTAAAATAAAATTCATTCAAAAGTAAGATTAATATCAAGATTTTTAACTCAATATTTTACTCAAAATAACTTTCTGCAATCCCTACAGTTAATTAAATGCAGAATTAGTATAAGCATTGTTGTAGTAAGGTTTATTATAAAGGGGACATGCTATCTATGATATTCTGTGATTGATTTGCAAGAACTGAAAGTAAAATTGTCACTATCTGGAATCGCTTTGACTCCATGATTAATGCAATTCCATTATTACTAAGTACTGTCTAGTCTAGTTATGCTGGGTCTTGATATTTATTGTGGCCATAAATCAGCATAGTTTTTTATATACATTTATAACTATTAAAATAAATATGCCATTGACATCAAGTGAGTTTCAAAACATTGGTGCTGACTTTTAAACCTTGTATATCTTAAAATATACTGTAAGATTATTTTCAAGAGCTCTTTTCCATCTGCTCTGTCCAAATGAAGATAGGCTGATGAGTATTTTAAAAAAGAGACTTGCCTGGTGCTGATAAGAAGGCCCACATCTAAATATCACATCATTATATTTTCAATGTCATGGCAATATTTTACCCTTTTCCAAGAAATTTCAGATTGTGTCTTTATTAGGTCTATATTAAAGTTAGTATGTTTGCTTTTGCATGTACTGAATGTATGGTTTTCTTCTTTCCTGTGCTATTGATTATCTATTTTATCTTTCCCCTTTTCTTGTTCTTTCTGTCTCATACACATATATATATACACACACACACACAAATCATTTTTGATACTTCGCTTTCATAATAAGAAGCACCATCTCCTAGCATATGCTTATTTAAATGAATATATGATTCTAGAACTAATAGTTGTTAGCCAGCAACCATTTCTCTAATCTCAAGACAGTTAAATATGCATCAAGATAATAGAAAGTGGCTTGGTAATTTCCTTCATTCTCAGACTTATATATTGATGATGGCTCAGATCATTTACAGATTTTTTAGAAAAAAAACTTGTCTGGTTACATTGTTTAAAATAAAATGAAAGCTTAATAGTTATGGATCCAAAAAGTGAGGGATTTATTTTTTATTACAAGACAAGGAAATTGATGTTAAATATTTAAGCAGAGTGCTATCCACCAGGATTCCTTGCACTCCCTAGTAGTACTTTTTTAAAGGAGTTAATAAAAAGTATACTATTTCAAAATGCCATGAGAATAGTAGCGTGAACAAGCACAGAAACATTTATCTTAGGTAAGAAAAAATAGCATCATTCTTTGATTAGCATTACTGTTATTTAAATGTAGCTGTACCTTTCTGAGGATAAACATTCTATTGTGCAATTTCTGTGGGTTTTATAAAAATAAACTCCAATTATTTCTAGACACCATGGAAACAGTGGTAGAAGTGATTCATCAATATTTTTCATCAGTGCTTAGAATGAGAAACAGTATAGTAATAGTTCTACATTCAGAATAATAGGGATAGTTTGTACTGGCATGGTTGGGGCTGATGTTCACTATTTAGCAAATATAGGCTAGGAAAAACTGTTTCTGTGATATAACAAATAACAAAGGTGACATCACTGGCCTTGCAGAATTGTTAAAAATGATGCAGGAAATATAGTGCATAATATAAAATATATGATCTTTATCAGGAATGCTGCTGCAATGCATATTTTGCCTGAAGTGGAACTAAAAATTGCATCTACAGTTCACCTAGCAAAGCCAGAAAGATTATGTCCAGACAGATTATTTTGACCCATGAGACAGGAAATACCACAAGCAACTATTCTTGTCTTTTCTTGTCTTGTCTGCTAGATGAGAATATTAGTTCAGCTGACTAAATATATCCACTTCCGGGCAGCAGAAAATATCAAAACAGTAAAGGTACAAAACTCAGTAAAAGTATAGAAATAGCAAGGATCAGTATTCTTGACTCTACCCTATCTGGTTTGTCTATTCATAAATACATTTTTTTTTCAGAGTAAAGAAACTCTTTTAATAAATATTAAGAAAACGGTGCAACCATTGGAAGTATGGGAGGGGGGATTTAAATGAAAAATAGATCAAAACTCTAGGTGTAATTTATCTGTCCTTGAGATTTTAATTCCTTTAGCCTTGGCATAGGTCTTTTGTGTGGTCTGCCTTCCTCGTGTATGAATACATCTTCCCAGTTGCTTTACTTGGTCCATGATGCAATGTTTGTCTCCTGATATTCTTAGTTGGAGAACAAACAGTTATTCGGAGCTTCCCCATTGCTTCAGTAACAAAGGAGAAGAAAATTACTATACAAAACCAGCTTCAACAAAGTATGCAAGAAGGGCTGCAGATCACCTCAGCTACCTTTCAGGTAAATAGAATATAAAAACCTCATAGATCAGAAATATTCTTCTTTTGAAAGTCCCATTTGATTTCAAAGGCCTTTATTTTGTAACTACTCTGGATACCTTGAATGAGAAAGCAGAATATAAATTAATTAACTTATATGCCAAAGTAGTTTTTAAAAAGTTGGTTGTAGTGGACACTTGTCCACACAAAACACTTCTGCCTGCTCTTCATTGCCTTTTTGCTCCTGCTTATCATCCTGAGCAGAACTGACAACATTCTGAGATATTTATTAGAGAAATATATGAAGAGACCAAAGAAAGGAAGCATAAAACTTATTTAAAAGAAAGATAAGCAATAAAAGAGTTTCTTTCCCTTTGTTATATTATAGTGCAGTTAGTTTATAGCACAAGTGATATGCACTATAGGACAAATTGTATGTTTCAGTGAATCCCTACGAAACAGAAGCTGAGACAAATTAAACATTGTACAATGTTAAACACACATAATCCTTCAAATTTAAATGCTTATTCAGTTGTCTACAGATTCATAATAAGAAAATAGTTTGCTTGGATTTACACTGAAACATACAATTTGACCCGAGATGCTTAAATCTTTGTATGCAATTGTATCACTCCACACATGGATTTTTAAAAGTGGGTGAGAAATAAATATAATCCTATTATAATATATAGTGCTGAAACAATATATTCCTGGTATACCAAAATATATTACTGTATGACTTAAATGCTCCTTTTAACTATAAGTTTAAATGTTATTAATTATAAAAATGTGTTTATAATAATATATTTAAAACATTTTATTCTAGTTGATTGACATGCATTGTATTTTTTAAAATTATGTATTAAGACTTAAAACTTTATAATGATGTTTAACTTAGCAATATCTTTTTCTACTGCCCTAATACCGAATATCCTGAAATCTCTTTATCTTTTATATTTCAGTATTTATATGTTATTTTCTCTCATTATGTCTTTTTATTTGCAGCTGATCAAGGTAGCTTTTGATGAGGAAGTGAGCCCTGAAGTTGTAGAGATATTTAAGAAACAGCTGATGAAGTTTCGTTATCCTCAGTCCATCTTCAGCACTTTTGCTTTTGCAGCTGGCCAAACAGCACCTCAGATCATCTTGCCAAAGCAAAAGGAGAAAAACACTTCCTTTCGGTAATGATTGCCCCTTTTATTTATGTGTCACATTTATTAGAAATATTATTTCAGTATAGAAATATAGAGCGGCATGGTAGCTTAGTGATGAAGATGCTCACTCCTACTTGGAAGGTTGAGAGTTCAATCCTAGGTAGTGGCAGATGTTTCTCTCTCAGTGTGCAAAGAAAAAATATCTTCTGCGAACTCAGCGTAGGTGTCAGAAAGGGCATCTAGCCAATAAATACTGAGCTCCATCTGGTCGCCCCAATTTTACCCCAAATAGAGACTACAGGATTGTAAAAAAGGAAAAAAATATTCTTAATTTTAGTTGATTTAGATTTTACATCATGCTTTAACAAAGGAGGTAGTGCCATATATTTGAAATGAAAACCAAACTATAGTGAAAATGAACAAGTAACATAATAGGAGATTTACTGTAATCAACCCACACTTCTGTATTTCTGATTATTGAAGGACGAGATTCATTCTGAATGTATATTTAAGGTACCCACATGAAAATGGTTTGTGAAACCTAAACTCGTGGGCATAATAGCACTAGTTCTTTCTGTTGGAAGGCATGAGGGCTCCACAGTATGCCACTTATTGAAGTAAAGCTTAGCAGACCTATTTTGGAGGAAAGAGGAAAATATACAGTTGCTAGCATTCTCTTTCAGCAAAAGTACAGATATTTACTTTTTTTCTGAATTTAGCACTCTTTCAAAAACAATTGTAAAAGGAGCAAAACGTGCAGGGAAAATGACAATTGGCCGGCAGCACTTACTAAAAAAAAAGACAGGAACCATCATGGAGGAAAGGGCAAATCGTCCTGGATTGAATGAAGAAGATGATGTCTCAGGTAATAATAGATTGAAGCCTCTTTTTTTGCCACTGTTTTAAACAAGTCACAGTATGCTAAGCTACTAAAATTATTGCTACTTTAGTTTCAGATGACAGTGAAATGCACACAAGTGGTACTTTGAAAGCATCAGAAAAATCAACAATGGAGCAGCTAGTGGAAAGAGCTTGTTTTAGAGACTATCAACGTTTGGGGTTAGGAACCATCAGTAACAGTTCTTCACGTTCAAAAACAGAATACTTTCGAATAACAGCTTTAAACAGGATGTATTCCCTTTGCAGAAGGTAAGCCAGCTTAGTTATTAAAATAGATCTAAGTACATGATCCACTTGTCACAATTTTTAGTCTATATTGCAAATGGCTGAAAAAAAATTCTTTGTGAAGGAAGACTTCTAGAGCAGAGGGTTTGCTTGTAAAAAAATAACAAATAAAAACTCAAATAAAATTCCTGACATCTGCATATTGGGTTAGGAAAGAGAATGCTTCAATTCAGTGGATATGATACGATATTAATCTAAGTGGGCCAGTAATTGGACCCTTATATTTCTAAACAAGAAGAAATTTAGTTTGTTGATAACAAGATTATCATCTGCGCACAGTCATTCATGAGATATCAATATTTAAAAATTATTTCATCTACAGTTCGTTTTCTCATTGCAATACTAATCTAATTAATGAGCAAATAAAATATTTTAGCTTTTAAAAAATTTTGATAGGTATTTGCACATGTAGAAGCTGAAGTATACATAGAATATTAAGACTTAAGGGAAAGTTATGATTTTTAGCACTTTGTAAACATAAAGACTGCTCAATAAAAATGCCAGAATCTTTTTTATTTTTTGTGGGCTTTGTTTAGATGTTCATAATCTTCCCATTACAACTATTTAAACACTACAGGCTGGATTCAGATGGATAGTTTAGGAATGTTATCAGTCACTGAGTGATTTCCCTTTATAAGCATAAGAGTCTGGTGTCATGCTCCCTTTGTACCCAGTACTTAACTACTGTAGTTCTGGTTTTGTTTTGTTTTTAATTTGTTGACAGTGGCTTACCAGGGAGAAGAGAGATTGCTGCTGAAAATGGATCACTGCCCTTGTAGTGGTTTTTTAGAAGTTTATTCCTCACTATATCTTTGTGAGAACTGTTCTCAGATACAGAGAGCAGTATCTTTTTTAACTGCCTATTTATATCAAATACTGAAATATTTTTTTTATCAAATTTGTTCATTT